>JAXGGA010009754.1:0-49996 GCA_038373865.1 Uloborus plumipes
ATCAAAGATTGTCTAAAAAGGCCTTTTTTGAACTCCAATATGGAAAATTTACTAGGGGCGATCGCCCTTCCCTTGTATCCGTTCCTGCCTAATGGTATGTCAGTCTGTTTTTTTGTAAGCTTATTGTTACAAAAAGAAGTGTGATAGAACTTAACAAGAAATGTTATGTCACACGTCTTGTTTCCCCTCCTCTCACTAACTCACAATTTAACGAGCACCTTACCAACTGTAAGCCTGACAATTTTTGCCGACGGTCCCTTATTCTTACTTCAAAGCTTACTAATACAGTAAAAGTACAATTCTTTCTTTAACACTTAGAGCCAAAGGAGGGTTAACATCACGAAGGAAATTGATTGCATTTGGTAGCATTCGATGCATGGTCGGGTGATTAATCAAGTTGCCCCGTATCAAGCCGCAGTTAGTAACGTCTAATATTGCACGATATCAAAGCTCGTTGCTTCCCCAAAATACTACCATCTAACGTTTTTCTGGAAATTGTTACAATTATTCTTTAATGATTGACCACCGTTTATCGCTATGTTCGTCACGTTTTCTGCAATAGCTTTTCTTAGTTTTTTCTCGTAAAAATTTCCGAGTACGAATCAATGTGCTTAATATAATTCATGTCGTGAAATGAAGAATTTCGTAGCATTCATTTAAATGAGATTTTGAGCATCTCGTCTTTTCGCACAAATGGAATTAATAAGATTGCTGGCTAAGGGTACATATGTTCTTTCTTCATTTCCCGACAAAAGTGCTGCACATTGAAGCAACGGTGCTAATAATAATAATAAAAAAAGCTTTTTAACTAGCTATTTTAAGTAGCTAGTTAAGTTACATTTTAAATAGCTAGTCAGTTACAAATTAAAAAGTTTGGGGGACCCTTAGAGATGAAAAGAAAATGACGCAAAGTATTTTTCTTGCCCTTTTTTTGAATCTTCTTCAGGGCCCTATGTCATTGGGGGCCCGTCGCAATAGCGACATTGTAAAGTCGCCTCTGTACCAAGTGCATTTGGTTGCCAAAGCATCAATCTGTATTGTGACAAGAGATGTTCTGACAGGTGCTGCCAAACAGCGTGATTTAGAAAAACTATTGCGTTTAACGTCTAATTTGATTCGAACGTTGCCCGTCATTGTTCTCAAAACCCTACTTTTGTTTCTTAACCTCTTTGCCGCTGTGTCAAAAGACATTGGTCACCGTTGCCTGTAATGCACAGCAAACCATTTTTACTTTTAGTTACCACATACTTAACATAATATTAGTAAGGGAAAACACACACTCACAATCAATAAATATTCTAATCTCACGACAGTTTAATTTTGCACATGATGGTTAATATATTATTCTATCAAATCAAAATGAAATTAAGAAATTGAAAACTTCCTTCTCCTAGTCTGAGTTGTGAAAATTATTAATGATAATGAAAAAAGAGGTATTTGCTAGCACACATAAAAATGTGTGCTCGCAAAGCATTTATCACAAGCATTTTGATGTTTTGCTTTTCGTCCCAACGCTTTGCAAAAAAGAGAGAGAAAAAAAAAAGTCATTTGTTTATGCAATTAGTTTGTCTTATTTTGTTACTATTATTGGAAGAAGGAGAAAAAAACTAGCTGGTGTAACATTATCAGTCACTGGTGATTTAACGACCCTTCCTTCTTTAATTTAGAAAATTGACTTTGTATTTACGACTTTTCTGGCCTTAAGTGCGTGCGATGATGTTTGTCATTTATTATTGTCACACGCAAGATGAAAGGTACCTCAGAACCAGAACGACGCAAGTCCAAAAATGGCGATTTTCACTTTATTAGTGAATTGTATGTAGAATCTTATTCTGCATCGACCCACAGAACGGTATTCTATAAAACAAATAGCTTTACAATTATTTAGCAGTATGAAAAGATCGCGAATCCCTTCTTTTGCATGCATCCGACAATCGTTTTTCCCTTCTCCTGAAAAGTTACAAAAATGGACTTACGTTAGTTTGGTTCTGAGGTACAAAGATGATACGTAGCAACGATTTGTCCTGGAGAGGACAAAGAACTCCATCTCTTTTCTCCAGAATATAAATTGTTCCCTATTAGTCATCTGTGTTGTCTTTTTGCTTGCAAGGAATTAACAGCTATGTTGCTCTTGCTGAAGTGATAACTCATTCCAAAAATATTTATCACCGGAATAATTCTAAAAAGATTTTTCATTAGTGTTTTACAGTCCGTAATCGTTGTTCCACCCCATCATTAGCTATAATTGCTCCTGAAAATAGGTGACTGCTGTTGAAATATAGCGCTGTTTTTAGGCGTTGATTGTTGGAGGAGATATTCATTTTATTTTCAGTTGTTTGAGGCGTGACTGTGGTGCATTGAAACTATGCATATGTCATGTGTTTGACAATATGTCAACATGTGTGCAGAAATTTAAAACTTGTAGCATCATTAAGAGTAATGATTGAGTTAATAATCTTTAAATTAGTTTAAAAAACTTAAAAATACGCTTTTTGATGCACTTATAATGCATCAACATGTAGTATAGTAGCCTTTAGTATTAATAATAGTAGCCTTTAGTATTAATAATAGTATTAAATATATTACTTTTATATTTGCAAAGAACGTGAATTTTATCTTTTGTTCAGAGTTACATGCATACAAACAAACCCACATGTGAAACTAATAAAAGTGTATTAAAAAGGGGGGAAAATACATCAGAGAAAATGCGGAGCTATTTGTTAAATATTAGTTATAAGTGTCTTTTGTCTCACACAATAATAACAATAAATATGATTACTAGAATAGAAGAAAAAATCTTTCTCGTTTCCTTGCTGTCGTTCTGATGATTATTGGTAATTTCATATATGCAGTTTTGAATTATAGAATTTGACAAAACAATTAACATTTAACATTTTATTTTTTTCTCGTGTCCGATTAAAATATATTTATCTTTCATTTATTTATTATTATTATAATTTTTTGTTATTGAGCAAAAATATTCGAAACATTTATACAAAAAATCATTTTAAGCATTTTTTTCTGCTTTCAGTTAAAAAACTTCCACAAGCCTATTTTTATTAAAAAAAGTATAGTCGAGTCTCGATCTATAACTCGAACATAGCTTTATCTCAAAGTGTTCATAGGGTTCCCAACTCTTGAGAAGCTTGTAGGAGCTTCATATAACTCGAACTACTAATAATTCTAAGCTTTTAGCCAGTTCCTTGGGACTTCAAGTTATCGCGACTCGACTGTATCTTGAAAATTTATTAAAAAACGCCATCGTGATGTAGTTCTCGATCTTATATTTTGTTTCGAAATTATGAATTCTTCTGAGATGTTTTTATACTAAGAAAGTGTTTGATTTTAAAAAATTAGAGAAGATAGAAGCGTACCAAATAGGTTTTATTGTTTGCATTTTTTTTAATGCAAAAGCATTCATACTGAAGATATATTCTTGGGAATAAATACAGTGGTTGAGAAAAGGAACATTTTTAACATAAAACAATTAAGTGTAATAAAACAAATCACCGTCGCTCTACTGAGAAACAGGAGACACTCCAGTTACTAATAATAATTTCTTGAAATCTTTTCACATTTTACTCCTTTAGAAATAGTGTGGAAAATTTAATTATTTTTTTATTTATTTTTCCATTCCTGTATTTCAATTCCTCTTTTGACAAGGGCTGGAATAAACTTTATACAAATATCAAACTCATTATGGTTTTTTTTTCGTACTACTTGTCTGATTTTCTTAGATACAAATATTCCACGATTTTGCGCATGCGTCAAATCTCTGATTATATCCAAATACGGGTGATAGTAGAGTTAACAACGATAGACATTTTGAAATATAATGAAGTAGATGAGTACTTTTGTGCATAAAAATAAAAACATGAAAAACAACGTTGAAAATCACAAATGTGCAGGAATACTGCAAACTCGTGTTTCAGCGTAACAAGGAACGTCTTTTTCAATGCAAAAATGTGAGCTTACGTGTCTGCAGTTTTCCTACGCATATATTCTTTTCAACGTTGTATATGCTTTCATATTATGCTAGGTAGAAGGATGCAAATTATAATTAAAAAGTTATTTTGGAAACTACAAATAAATAGCAAGCGCAAGCGTTGAGTTTAAAACTTTGGAAAGGGCCCATCCTCAGCACATTGTCCCTTTTTTAAATGGAATCGTTTGAGAGAGCTGGGCGCGACTTTTGAGCACTAACACTAAGTTTGCAAAGCCATTAATCGAAACTATGCACTGTCGAAATTATGCATTATGTAATGTACTTCCCCATATGGCAACATGCGTGTAGAAGTTTAAAACTTGTGGAATCGTTAAGGGGTTAATCATAAAGAAGAGGACTTTATTCCCGAGCGATCCTTTAACCATTAAAACAATTATTTTCAGTATAACTATTAATATATTTACATCTAACTTCTCTATTTTAATGATAATAGTTTTTATTCATTAATCTCTTTCATTTATGTTGTTTTTTTCGATTAATATCCACTTAAAACATTTTGTCAATTAAACACTATACGTGGCTTTTATTCTTTCAACCTTGCACCATTTTGTTTCAAATATTTATCTACAAAAGAATCCTCCGGACTCTTCGTAGGTAATTGCTTCGCGAAAATAGTTGGAGTTCTCCATAAATTCTTCGGTTTAAACCGTCGGAGTTGGGCTGAAAATTTAATGAGTCCTTTTCACCTTAATTTCGAAAATTGACAAGCTCCCTCATGACTCTGGTGGCCTTTAGCGCCAACCTACACGGCTTATCGTTTGTCACTGTCACGTGCAGGGCATGCAGCAACAACAGGTCTTGTCGAGAGAACAAAGGAACTCCCTTTTTTTCTTCCGTATGCTCCATAATAATCGTTCGCCATTTTTCACCGGCTTTGTTTTATCGCGTGTACAACCGAAAATTCCTTGCGGGATCAATTTGCTTCTTCTTGGAATTTGGAATTGCTGACCCGCTGACGATCTCGTGGGTGCTTTCAGCTCGGATGAGTTGAGATGTCTGTTCAAATATTCAGTGCGTGGAACCCATGCAAAAAGTGAGAAGATGGATTAAGTGACGGATTAACTTTTGGTATTTATCCCTATTAAGTAATTGGCGGTAATGGGTTGCATTACAAAAAATGTCAAATAAAACATTCATTAAACAACTTACCACAGTTTTCGAACAAGTGCAAACTGAATATGATATGCATGTTGGAATTTAAGTGCAATATCAAGCTGGATGGAGATTTTCGCAGCACATGCTATTGTTTTAGTTATTGAGAAATAATTATCATCTTTAACACCAGCAACAGTAAATCAAAAACATAATTGAATACATTTTCCTCGATTTTGCAACTTTATGCAAAATATTTTCTGAGCCAGTGACAACTGCGTACAACAGTCTCCTCCATGTATTGTAAAAATAACTAAATTTTAATGAACTGCAAAAAATAAACTGTTGTTTTTACAGTATAATACTGGCAGCAGAGGGTCCAATTTTTAAAACTGTAAAATGCACAATAATAAACTCTAAAACTAGCAATTTTACAGTTTTTTACTGTTAAGTTAGCAATTTTAGTTTATTGCCGTAAAATTTAGCTGTAATATACTGTAAAACAGCAGTAGAATACTGGCAGCGGAGGTTCCAGTTTAAAACTGTAAAATGCACGGTGTGAACTATTAAATTAGCATTTTTACAGTTTATTACTGTAAAATTAGCGGTTTTTGCAGTTTATTACTGTAAAATTAGCTGTATTATACTGTAAAAACAACATTCATTTTTTACAGTGTATCATATTCCGACCATTTAATTTTGGTACAGAATGGTTCTAAAACAGTCTCTTGCAGCTCGAACACTTTCTGAGTCTCTCCTAAAACGAAAGTTCAGAACATTCTCCAGAGAAGGGAATTTATTTTCAGCTGCCTGATTCTCATAAAATAACAATGCCATAAATGATTACTTGCGCGTTCATTATTATCCACTGTTGCATATCAGTAAATCGCAGTAGCCATCAAAGAAACAATTTACTGTGAAATGAATTTCTTATCGCGCAGATTCTAATAAGTCTCCATGCCTGGTAATTTATCTCATTGACGTGCAACTTTTCTATGAAATAATAACGTTGTTTTTTTTTTCTTTCGCGAAAACTAATTAATTCTGTGTCAAATGCTGCTGATTTAGTTCAACACAACGTTACGTGATGGATTTTTGGATAGTATACCCTACAATTTCTCCTACGTTGATATAGTTTTGTATTTCAATGTAATTACTAGTTTTCATTTCTGCATTTATTTATTTATTTATTTATTTCAACTGGTGTTCCCTAACACCTAGTGGTCGAAATTCGATCATAGTCTTAACTAATAATTTGCGGAAAATAAAATAATGCTTATGCCTTTTTTCTAGTTTAGTAAGGCATTCGAGATTCGATGCTTTGTGAAAAATTTTGCTTGGGGTATTTTTGTTCTTAGGGTGGAAAGAGCTGGTTAGAGCATAAACATGAGTTCTTAAATTAATATGTCAATTTATTAGCCTCTGTTTTCAAAATTTTTGATCCGTCAAATCAAGACTCAGCAATAGCTACTTTAATAAAGAATAATTATAGTAATAAAACCGTCCACGAAAAAGAAAATGTTACGTAAGTTTGTTTTCTCCTTGTGATAAAATATTTAATTACCACATGTTAACGTCTACGAATGATTGTTTGTTATTTAATTTTGCATGGTGCAAATTTCACTTGTGTGCTTGTCCATCCTTTTAGAACAGCAAGAAGGCAGTCCCAAGAGACCTCTTTTTCGAAAGAATAATATTAGATAGATTACTTGTTCTGAATTTTTTCTCTCATTGTATTCCTTTGCTGGTGAAGAACTAAATGTTCCTGTCCTGAGCTTTTTTTTTTCAATTTCAGTTCAGTGACACCTAAGAAAACTACCATTGTCAGTGACCATTCTAAATTCCATCGAATATCGTTCTCGTGGTGGTCAAGAGAGGCGTGGTCCAAGAAATCAGTCAGTGTTACAAATGACGTCCCGAGGGGGCCTTTCATTCAACCTGGAATTATTTCGCCGGGCGGTTCTTTTTTTCGGCTCTTTGTGCTTTTTGTTACAAATCGGACTAGGTAGCAATTTAGGTTGATCGTTTTTGTGACTGTTTCGCCCCTTTGACAACACTTTTTCTCGTGGTCTTGGGCCTTGGGTATCTTTAGGGATGGAATAGAATCCCCTTTGGGAACATCGCAAAGTTGCTGGAATGTTTTTCTTCCGGAATGGCTTTGGAGGGGAAAATTTTTTTTCGCTTCCTTCGTTCAAAACGAAAAGTTTTTCCAAAGAAATAAAAGTCATTGCATGTACTGCTTTGAAGTATCATTGCCAGATTTCGTTTTGAATTTTGAAATCGAATTTTCCTTCTTGTTTCCTAACTTGTGCCATAAAAAGTCGTCCTCCCCCCCCCCACCCCCAACGCTCCTGAGTTAGAGCATTATTACTCCTCTGTTCTATTGCTGTGTAAATTTATTTTTAATTTGAAAACTGCACATTTATTCAATTCAAACGAGTTTATGATTATATTTTCAGATTACATACGATATGTTAATATTTTCAAGAATAAACTATCCGATGTCGGGTGTATGCATAGATCCTGAGGGGGATGGACGGAGGGTCATGACTCTCATTCATAAGTTAAAAATGTAGCCTAAATTTGCGTTTTGTGGAATTACATTTCGAAGAAAATCACTCTAAACCTCCAAGCCGAAAATTTGCTTTTTAGCCTAATTTCCCAGTAAAAGTAAAAGTAAAAAAAAAAAAAAAAAAGTTGAAAGTGTAATCAGCGATTCAAAAACATCGGCCGATATCCGAATGAAAAAACGTCGCTGTCGTCGGATAATATTTCCAAATAGAGTATATTTACAGATATTGGGCTTTGTTATCTGGACTAGATACAAGGATAGATATAATGATGAAGTAAGTTAATTAATTATGTTGTAAGACTTTCTAATCATTAAAATTTCCTTGTGGAGGGGGGGGGGAGATAAAGAAGTCTTTCAGTATTTAACTTGAAAACAATTTTTGCATAAAGCTGTTCGACGGTTAAAAAAGTTCTGTAATATTTTATTGATTTACTAGAATATCACTACTCTTCCACCCATCAGCATCCCAAAGTGATTATTATCGTCTCGTATTCGTTGGTAATAACACAGGAAGTGCAGAAATATTGAGGAATATTGATTTTTTACATCATTTTCTTTCCCTTGACTTGGATAGGAATGTGATTACTATGTTTACCGAGTTTGCTTTCCACCTTGAGTATTTTTATCTGCCATCTCTCTCTCTCTCCATATTTCTTTGGTACGGGGTGAAAAGAAATAGAATTTTAGATTGAGTGTGAATATCTAAGATGGTCTCGAGGTTGATATGTTATTTTGCAAGGAAAATATTTGACATCATTGAATATGTCGTGCAAAGAATTGTGTGCACTATTGAATTTGAATTTCAAGGTAATGAATTCCAACGTCTGCGATTATATGAAATCTATTTGTAGCAATTTTATGAAATCTATTGTTATGAAAAAAAGCAAATTCTTTGTGCTATTTCCCATCTTATTCTCACTTGTTGAAGTATTACTTTTGTGATATCTGTTGTACTTCGCTATTTTTCGGGCATTGAATCCTTTGCAAAGTTTCATTTTAGAAAACGGTAGAAATATGTCTTGTTATTACAAATGTTGATTCTGAGTGTAAGTTATCGAGTGAATAAAAATGATTGAATAAAGCAAATAATAAGCTGGCAATGTACTTATCTTTTGATCAAAAATTTTCATTGTCCCTAGCGAACTCGATTGAATGAATGAATCAATTACTAAGCTTGTACTCGTTTATTGCTCAAAAAATTGAATTTCGGAAAAGTCCTGGAGAAAAAAGAGTGCAATCAAACATTTAAATTAAGGGTGCAACAAATCATATTTTATCAAACGGTCGAAATGGGTTTTGTTATTACAAAATGTTGAACATGAGTGTAATTTACTACGGGATCAATAAATTAGTCAAATGTTTCAAAGTATTAGCCAAATTTCGAATGTCTTAGGCAAGGATTAGTTTTAAAAAAATTAATCAACTTTTCATGTCAAACTTGAATCGGAGAAGAGAGTTATTTCATAAAATATGACATGCAATGAATTACTTATTTTATGGATGCAGCATTCACTCAATTTAAGTTAAACACCCTTGTTTTCCCTTTTTTCTCTTAATTTGCCAAATTTACAATTGTATTGCACTTGGGGTGGTGGCGAGTGCAATGCTTAGCATGCCTATACTATGTTTAAAAACGCTGGTATAGGCTCGTTATTTTGATATAAATTTTATGGTAGTTTGGAAAAGGTGGATGAGCTAGAGGCAGTCGTTGTAAAAAAAAAAAAAATTTACACTATACATTTCTAAAATAAAAGGGAGTTCCCTAAGCTTGTAAAATGAACATAAATAGGCATTAACGATGCCGGTTATCAATCATCACACTCAATCCTCTCAAAGAATGGTATTCTTAAGTCTATTATGTATAACTGAATAAAACACACGCTACTCAGGCAATTTATACACTAAAAAAAGTTATTTTTACAGTATAATACAGCTAATTTTATGGTAATTTTACAATAATAAACTGTAAAATTGCTAGTTTTTCTGTAATTAACTATAATTTGCTAGTTTTAGTTTATTACTGTGCATTTAACAGTTTTAAACTGAAACCTCTGCTGCCAGTACTATTCTGTTGCTTTTACATTATGATATAGCTAATTTTATGGTAATAAACTAAAATTACTAATTTTGCAGTAACAAACTAAAATCTCTAGTTTTACAGTTTGTTACTGTGCATTTTAGTTTTAAACCGAAACCTCTGCTTTCAGAAAACAGTTCATTTTTTACAATGCATAAAAGTTCTAGATGACACATTTTCAGTTCGAATACTCTCATGTTACACTGTCAAGGTTAAATGTAATTTCACCAAGGCCGTACCCAGACTACTGTTTCGGGGAGGGTTTTACTAACACATTTTTCGTGAAATCTATAGGATAAAATTTGTTTTCATGTTTTATATTCTTATAATATATCTTCCAATGAAGGTACAAAGCATCTTTGCCCCAGTTAAAAAGGTGTATGGTTGTGTATGAAATTATGTTTGCAAAAACTACAATTAGGGATGCACCGAGTACTCGGTAAATATTCGGTACTCGGCCTACTCGACCAATTTGCCGAGTACTCGGTATTCGGCCAAATTTGGATCAGGTACTCGGCCGATACCGAGTAGTTGTAGAAAATTGAATAGTTCAAGACACGTTTTTCAATAATTAAAAATATGCAAATATATATATAATGCAATCATTTGCAATTAATATATTTATAAAATATGACTGAATTCTACGTATAAGTTTTTAAAAAGTTATAATACCAAATAAGTATGAAAATTAACTAAGAATGTGCAAATGTAATTAACTTTTTCATATCGCATATTGGTGTAGGGGAACTTACCTTTGGTCAAGAACAGTCCAAGTGATCCTTAAGATGAATATTAATAAACTCATTAAAAAGAAACTTTCAGTCATATTCCAATATATTTCTAATCATTAAAAATTTAGATTACGAATTTTTAAAATCATGGTTTTGCAGATTCAAACTTGTGGCATAGTGATAACACAGAGAAGTAAAATTAAGTCATTTTTATTAGGGTTAGAAAAAGATTGTCTAATATTTAATGAAAAAAAGGGAAAATGCCAGTAAAATATTTTAATAATTGAAATTGTTGTATCTTAAATTATGGTGCAAAAGACTAATCTTTCAGCATTTTCTGGTGAAAGCTTATTCCTCAGACTGCTGCAAATATAACCTGCCTCGGAAAAAACCCTCTCGCTGTACACACTAGTTGAAGGTGCACTAGGAAACTTTTTTGCTAGTTTGCATAAGATAGGAAACTTTTATTTTTTTTCCACCAAGCAAAAGGACTATTTGTTCTATTTAGTAATTCTCCAGAAAAAAAAGACTCCATCTCTTTCTTTAACATCTCTTCGTATTCGAATTCAGTGTTGGTATTTTCACTATTGACATTTTCTTGTGCATTTGAGACTTCATCAAAGCACTGCCAGAAAGTTGACGAACTTTTTTGACGAACAAGTTTAGAGAATTAGAACTAATCAATAATAGATTAATATAATTCCAACTTAATTGATACTTAATATTTATTCATTTTAAAAATAACTTTTTTCTAAAATTTTTGACAAAATAAATAAAATATTTTAAACAATGCATAAGTTAAATTCAGTGGGATTTTTGTTCTAAGAACTATCATATAGAGGTCCATTCCAATCATCAGTTCATATGTCAGGGTTCGAATTTACTACTGGTCCATTGGTTCCAGACCAGTAAAACTCGCCGCGAATCACCATAAAAACAATCCAAGGACCACCATTTTTTTTAAAGAAAAAAAATGTGATTAATGATTTAAGGTGGACCAGTGATGTTGTCTGTTAACCAGCATATATTCCTGCTCACTGGTCGAGAAGACCAGTAAAATTTTGTAATGATTTCTAACCCTGTACCGCTCTATGTCAATGATTTTTTAAAAAACAATTGGTACTCGGTACTCGGCAACTCGGTACTCGGCCGAGTAGTGAAAGGCCGAGTACTCGGTACTCGGCTACTCGGTAAAATGCTACTCGGTGCATCCCTAACTACAATAAAGATTAATCAGTTAATTTGTACTATCACTCAATAATGATAATTTAATTTTTCAAATGAAATCGAAAAGTAAATAAGAAAATTAAAAATAACATAGTGAAAATGTTATTTTTCAGCTAAAAAGGTAATTAAAAAGCATTCTTTGAACAGTTTCGAAACTTTTCGGAGGGGTTTTGAGCCCTAAAAACGGCCCTGAATCTCACAATATGGTAAATCAACTGTATCCCTCGTAAAATCGCTTAACCTGTATCTCTTGTATTGCAAATGCAGCCCCCTCAAATTGTGAATGGGCGCAGAAGAGATCATGCCGACATGAACCTCATCAAATGTTACCCATGAAATCCTTAGCCGCCACGTCATCTGTACGTCTCATCTGTTAAAGCATAACAGCGCTGCCTATCAACCATGCAGCACCAAGATTGGATGATCATTAGGCAAATGGGGGGCCATAGCTCAAATGGATCATTAAAGTGTGAAGTAATCGGTATAAGGAAAGATGCCAGTGTGAAGGATTCCGTGGAAGATGTTAAATCGGGTAGTGCTGGCGGAGGAATTTTCACATAATGGCCATATGTCCCCGAGGGCTGACATGGTGTCATTTGGAATGATCTGGAATTATGGAATGGGTGTTTGTCGAAATTATGTAAAGCTGATTGTGGAGGAGATTTATGTCTACGTTATTTATTGCTAAATTATGGTTATTGGTTTTTACCAAAGTGTGAAAACTTTTCTGAAAAGGGATAGTGTTAAAAAATAAAAGTTCTCAAAACAAGTTGTATAGAGCATCAGTTTTTGTTTGCTAAGTAACTGTCGGTTGTTTTTTTTGTTTACCGAAATGGGACTTGCGAAACAATCTTTTACTCATTTGTCCTGCTAGGTGTAATAATAATGATAAAAAAGGTCGTTAGTTAATAAAATATCAAATTGCATTTTTATTGTAAAACATGGGGTTACGATAAATATTTCATGGGAGGGGGGGGGGTCACTTATAAAAACAAGAGTTAATCATTGTATCATTATTTCATGTTTTATTTTATTGGTCCCAAATTTCCAACTGCACTGCAAAAATAAATGTTGTTATTGCAGTATAATTCAGCTAATTTTATTGTAATGAACTGTGAATTTCCAATTTTACTGTATTAAATTGTAAAATTGCTTATTTTACAGTTTATTACTGTGTATTTTACAGTTGTAAATATGAACCTCTGCTGCCAGTATCATACTGTTGTTTTTACATTATAATACAGCTATATTTATGGTAATAAACTGTAAAATTGCTAATTTTACAGTAATAAAGTGTGCAATTGCTAGTTTTACATTAATAAACTAAAATTGATAATTTTACAGTTTATTACTGTGCATTTTACAGTTTTAAACTGGAACCTCGATTCCAGCATTATACTGTAAAAACGAGCTTATTTTTTTTGGAGTGTATTTTCTGATATCCATTTTGATTATTTGACTCCAACAATCATTCCTTAATACCGAATGAAGAGGATTAGTTGTTATGGAATCTTCCAGAACACAACTTTCGATTCGTAACATTTGAACGCAGCAAAATGAACAACTTGCACCTGTTTTAATTACTGCCGCGCCATGTTTGACCCTTTTGTCAACACGAAGGGCAACGTCTGTTTACTGCAAGTATCGCAATAGCGAAGCTCATATTCAATCTATTCCATATCAGCCCATTCGCTTTTGGGAGCTATTGTCAAATGATAAAGCTGAGTAGAATTCCGTCGGGAATGATTTGCTCCTCATTCTGTAGGGTATGAGATAATTTCGAGATAATATTAAATTGACCATTCATGGTCATACCCGGTTGCTTTAAAATAGGCGTATTGGGTTTAGAAATTTTGCGTCTTCTACGAAAGAAAACAGGTCCACTCTTTTTTATGCATTGCTGTTGGGGCATTTCATTTGTTTTCTGTCTATCAAATTGCGTTTACGCTTTTATTAATATCCTCGTGTCTCAGTTATTTCTCAACGTTTTCTAACAAATCTAGGCATCCATTAACAGGGGTCAATTTAGAGAGAAATTAGGTCCGGTAAAGGACCCTTCACAAAATTCAGTCACTCAAAAAAGGGCTCTTCACAAATTCAATCACTCAAAAAGGGATTCTTCACAAAATTCAGTCACTCAAAAATGGATCTTTCACAAAAATCCCACACTCGAAAACGGACTCTTCATAGAAATCAGAGTTTAAAGAACGATCGGGAATATTTCTTGCCGTAACTATTTTTCACAAAATTACGAATTAGTTTTCACAAAATTCCAAAAACAGGACCTTAAAATACCAAAAACAGGATGGTCAAATATCCTGTATTGATCCCTGATTAATAAAGCAAAAATATCTAACAAAAGTTGAGTGTTATCAACGTTAATTTTTCAATATAATAATAGTTTACGCATAAAGCAATTTTAACCGTTTGCATTTAACCATTGTTGCAAAAGCTAAGCGAGGAAAAAGTTCATAGCGCCGTAACTATCACAACCATCAGGGAAAAGTGCGGAAAGTGGGAAATTAATTTTACTTTGAGCCGCCAGCTCACGTTACACAGGGGATAGTTGCCGAATCATTTCAGGGAAAACTGGCCCTGCATGTTATGATGTATGCATTTTTTTTTTTTTAAATCTTAGTATATTTAGGGATGTGGTAACTGGTGTGGTGAAATGTTTCTTGTTGCACTCATAAAAATCCATAAAATATCCAGTTTCACAAAATTATTTAAAACGATTTTTTACGATTGTTCGTTTGTACGCAATCATTTGTTAGTTTTATGTTATATACTCTTTCAAACATCCTTTCCTCTTTGTCATTATACACATCAAAGGACTCTGCTTTTTGGTCGTAATACATTTCAAAAAAAGACGCCACTACAGCACGCACAGTCGTACGTTGAAATTCAAAGTTCGATGTTCCTTTCTTTCCTAAAAAGTCAGTAATTTTATTTGCCATCAGTCGAGAAACATTCATTCTTTATTTGCTCCAGAATCAGAAAAGAGACTTTTCCCCGGACAGAAATCGGATTTTTCAACCCCGAATTTTTATGTCCTCTGAAAAGTTGGAAAGCCTTTTAAAGATCCTCGTCTCCTAATGCGATAAAATGTGTTCGGCCCACGTGCTGCCGACCGCCGGAAATAAGTCAATGAAGTTATGGACGCCTAATGCTCCTTTCTTTCTTGTTTTTTTTTTTTTTTTTTTTTGCCTTTTATGTTCCCTAAAAACCTTGTTTTGATTTTTCTCGAAATTTCGTTTTTTTTCTTTTCTTCTTTGAATGTTTTAAAACTCAATAATGCCTTGTTGCATAGCTTTTTAGAGTGGACAGTTTATGCCTTGGCATTTTTTTACTGTTATGGTGTCACGAAAAATTTCTTGATTTTGTGGTGCCTTAGGAGATGATATTTTAAAGGTTTCACATTATATAGGTAGGAGTGACAAAATAACTTCCTTTTCTTAAAGCGCAATAAAAACCATAATGTCGCTAAGTTTGGCACTTTTCGAATATGATAGGTCATCACCGACCAGTGGCCACTGTCAACATTACGTATGTGATGACGCCCACACAACAGCCATTAGAGGCGACCTTTATGCAAACGTTGACAAATACATACATGTATATACATACGGCTGAAGTTTAAAAGTGTAGTTTAGAAGAAAAACTACTATACTTTTTTTTTGCGTTTTCCTGATATTTAACGAACGGCTTTTACGGAAAAAGTCAAATTTAAGGAAAACTTCATTTCGAGTACAATTGTTTAATCCAGTTAAATACTTTCTCAACCTCAGTTGTAGTAAATTTTCCCCATCTATCATGGGCTAGAAGCTTTTTTGACACAAGAAGCGAAACTTGCAAACTTTAAACATCTAGATTAATTTAATTACCATGACATTTTTAAAAAGCATTTTCGAGAAAATTCGCCAAACGTTTAACATTAACTTAATTTTCTTTTAACGTTAATCTTTTCCGTTTTTTGGAAATTTTCGTTTCCATCCCATTAACTCAAATTAGCCATAATCACGAACCATTTGCAGACTTAATAAAGTAAAAGTTTCAACTTTGCATTTTGTGGTAATCTCAAGGAAACCTTTTTTCACCCACTAATGTTTTTTTTTTAATTTTATTTTATTCTTGCGGTTGCAGAAAACGTACTCGTTTTGAGTATAGTTACATAAGTAGATGCCTGGAGCGTGTGAATGAACATTATTTTTAATAGAAAAAATATAACTTTTAAAAAATAAAGCCTGTTAGTTTTTTTAGGGCTCTTCCAAATTTTGATGATAAATAAGATTTTAACAATCCAGTATGGTTTTTCTTAAAATCGGAATTTTTGTTTATTGGTTTAGCATAATTTATTTATTTTTTTCCGATTCCTTTTCTTTCAAATTGATTAAGCTTTGTTTTTATTATCTGGCATTTCTGATGATTAGAAAAAAAAAAAAGAATACAAAAAAATATTTCTTTCTTTAAGTCCCCTAACAATAAATAAAATAAAAACGGTGATTTTTATTCCTCAACATAAGAGGGGGGGGGGGATTTTTTACGTAATCAAACTTTATGTACTTAAAAAAATGACTTTTCATGTGCAGAATGATGTACTGGCTATTTTTTACTTAATAACAACGATGCTGTAATGTCAACGTCTTAAAACATTTTAAGGTACAAAAACCACGCCCACTTATATGTAAGTGCATTGATTTCTCAAAGTCAGGGGGGGGGCAATTGACTCCCTGTCCCCTTAAATGACGGGCCTGTGTAATACATATCTTTAAAAGTTGTTATTTGCATTTTCCTGCTATCAGTAAATTACCAAATTAAAAAAAAAAGAAAGCGTCTGTGCGTCCGTAAGCTCCCAATTTTTCGCATTGAAAAAGGCGTTCTTTGTAACCCTGCAGTAACCCTGCTTATCAGTGCTAAAAAACGTTGGATTAAAAATTTGCAATTTATTATTTGCACTAAGGTAACCATTTTCTTTATCAAATATGTTTGGTTGAAATAAATTGAATTTAAACTAAAAGTTTTTACAGGCCTTTTAGCTTTCGCCTGAGATTGCTTAGCCCGTATATACATATACACTTTGAAACGTAGGTTACAAAGTTTACTATTACTTGACTTTTTTCTTAGCAGATGCTTGTTGAAGTTTTAACGTATAGTTTGTGTTATTTTCGTGCAAACGTATAGAAGTATATCAGACGTAGACAAAATGTTTTTAAGATGTATACAGGTTATTTTAGCTGCATTCCCACCGCTCTCTCTTTTTAAGATATTGTTTTTCTCGTAAGTTATTTTTGTGGAAATATTTCTAGTAATTTTGTGCACTTTTAATTTTTATCATCAAGTTTTTTTATATTCGAACAGAAGTTTTGGTTACTAAAATTCTCAAAAGCTTATATTTTTTACAAATTAGTTTGTTTCCAATTTCTAAATTTTGAATTTTTTTTTTTTTAATTTTTGCTAAATTTTCTGCTGAAGCTTATTGCAAGCAATAGATATATTTAAAGGCAAAGTGTTGGAGGTCGGCACCACAGGGGGGAGATTATGGCGCAAGTTGCGCCATCAAAATTTTTGGTGAGGATTTTTTAAACTAATTTATTTATTTTTTAAAATTATATATTTATTAAAATTATTTATGAATTTATTTGTTTAATTTAAATTATTTCTTTTATTTCTTTATTATTGTTTATTTATTTATTTATTATTAATTATTTATTTATTTATTTATTAATTTTTTTCTGTACGTGTGTGTGTGCTTGGAATGTCTTGAAGGGAAAAAAAGCGATTCCATTCTGCGCATAATTCGAACTTTAAAAAAAAATAATAATTTTTAAGAAAATAATAGTTACAATTTAAAAAAATAAAAAAGAGGGGTAAAAATAGAAATAAATAGCACAAGAGGGTAGTGATTTTTTCGCGGGGGGGGGGGGCACCCCTGGTGGACACCCTATTTTTCTTTGGTATTGTTTTTCATATAAAACAGAATTGTTGTTTTTCTTCGCTTAAAAGAGATTGTATTGTGTTAATTAAATTCCACCATTACAATTCTTTTTAAAAGAGAAAAGTATTCATTTTATGCATAACACGTGACTTTAAATGTAAGTAGAATTTTTGAAGTGCTCTTTTCTTCTGCTTTGATTACCTGCGTAGGAGCGAGTGTATCGAAGAAAAAAATGCGGTTAAGTAAAGTTACTAAAAATGGAAAAAAGGGGAAGTGGTTAAGATAAAGTGAATATGTTATGAATAAGAAAGAAAAAGTGTAATTAATTAAAGTCACGTTTCTTGGTACGTAAGGAAAATATATCTTTAAAAACATTTTATAATTTTGGTTACTTAAATCATTGATTTGTTTGTTTATAATAAATGGCGAAAAAACAGCATGGCTTTTTTTTTTGTACGTGCAAATGTTTTGAATCCATCGTTAGTATTTTTCTTTTCGTTCATTAAATATTTTATTTCTGAAAAGAATTCTTGAGTTTTCATTGAGGGGGATTTAAATAAAAATAAGTTGAATCGATAGTTTTCAGTTTTTGGAAATCAGTTTAAAAAAAAAAAAAAAGCAGTTTTCAAGTCAAGTCTGTGTTTTTCTTTTCTTTCTTTTTCCCCTGTTTACGAGTGATTTTTGGGTGATGACGCGATTCCGGTAGTTTATTCTTTGAGAATAAGAAGTATTTTACAGATCAATCCATTCAAAGGATTGTGAAGGAAAATTCAATAAATTGCTAGAAATCGAAGATTTTACCCTTAAATTTTTTTTGCAATATTAATCGTGTTTTTTACGAAGCTTTTACTTATTATTACTACACTTCTTTTTACGTCCCTTAGATTCTCGCTGCCTCATTTTATAACTGAAGGGCTTAGGAGATGAAGGGGTTATATTACAAAACCGAAATTGCGAGTAATTAAAGTTCAAAGCTTTATTGTTGCAGCTATTTTGTTTTCTGGTTTTGTCGACAGTGAGCGTATGAAATTGGTCCAATGACATCTACTTACTTTTTGATGTACCAAGTTTTATTTGCTTAACTTTATCCATTGCTTACCATTGTTCAAAGTGTATTTTTTTTTTAAATGTAGCATAGTTCTTCATTCACCAAACTCTTTAATTCTAAAGCAGCTAGCGGCTGTAAGCTGTCAGCAGCCAGCTTGATTTTTAACGACCCCCTCCTCCAAAAAAATAACAATGTTTAAAGCAAAAAGTAACCGCCCTAAGTCAGGGCTAAGGCAGACACATACACTACACTGCCAACTCGGTTAGTCTATCCATGGACTGCAGTTTCGTGCTTATTATGCTTTCATCAGCATGGATTAGGAAAGTAACCGAGTTGGAGGCAGAAATTCTCATACAGAGCAAAGAGAGCAAAAAAAAAAAAAGGTTACTTTTCTATTCCATGTTGATGAGTGCATAATGAGCTTGAAACTGCAGTCCATGAATGGAATAACCGAGTTGGCGGTGTATTGTAAGTAAAGATGTTCAATTCATCACACAAAAAATCGAACTTATCGCGACAAGTTTACTGAAAGATTCAAACGTCCGCGTTATTTACGGTGCTGCTAGAGCATTTAGCTGAAAGGGAATAGAAGATTCGTATCCATCCAGATCTAATCGCAACTTGTCCAAGAAAAGATCTGTAGGTCACTGGACTTTTGGAAACATTACATCACTCCGTGTGTGTGTGTGTGTGTGTGTGGTAGGTTAGTTAATGGTTTTACTTGCCATTGTGCTCCGCTGTCCATCTGTTCTTGGCCGAGATTGCTTTCCTAACCTTCGCAAAGTGCAAGGGATGCGTTACTTTTTCTTCCCTTGGCAGGGAATTGAGAATTCGCTTTGTTTTGTTGTTTATTATGGTTCTGCCGGAGCAATGCTTAATGGAAGAGATTGAGTTCGGTACGAGTTGTTCCGTTCCTTCTTTGCTTAATAGAGATTAACGTCAATGAAAGGAAATTGGGAGTCTGTGTGTTCCTTTTTTTTTCTGTTCTGGGGATGACTTAATTATGTGTACTCCTTCTGAGAGTTCGCTAAATGAAACGCTTTTGTTCCAGAGGTAATTATGATATCCTGCTGTTTATTTTTGTCTCAAATAATGTTCATAGATGAGATAAAAGTTTTTTGTTTGTTAATGCTTAAATGGAAGCGATTGAGTGGAAGAAGTATTTTAACTCGCTAGCTTTTTCTTTAGCCATTTTCTTTTGATCCTGATCTTCCGCAAAAGTTAATAATAGTAATGTAGCTAATAATGTTCGCAATAGAAGGAAATGAATTAGAATAGGTATTTTGAGTTGCTTGTCCGTGGAAAAATTTTGTTAGCTCAAAGGCATTCTCACCTATTTGTATTAAAAAAATCCCTTTATTAGAAAAATAAGAAACTTTTGCTTTTACTTTTCATGAATTTCTCATAGATCCACTTATTTATGTATAATAATTTCAGTTATTTCTCAGTTTCAATAAATTAATTTTAAAAATCGTTCTGTTACTTGTGTTACAACAGGTCTTTCTATATAACAAGTTTTTTTTTGTCTTAACTAACCAGTCTAACACTTAATTTCACTAATTAAGTGTTATTATCCTACGCAGTGCCATACATAGCGCTCCCCGCAGCCCCTGCGGCGCACGAGGTTTGAGGGCGTATAATGCAGACAAATCGTACTATGAGTTTCACGGGAATTTTTTTTTTTTAATAGTTTAATAGGGAGTGGGGGGGGGGGGCGCACCTAAGTCTATGTACGCTACTGATCCTAATGCCTCATGTATCGATGATGATACTTTTGAAAAATACTTAATTCAATAAAAGTAGAATAAAATATTGAGTCATGGAAAAGATTAATTTGCTTTTCCTTCATCTTTCTCTCCCTGTTCTTAGTTTTAAAATATAATTTTGACCTCAAGGCCGCTTATTCAATCAATAGAGTATTTAGTTACAGCAGTTTAAACGCTGATTAAACTTTTGGAGTTTAAAATGATAAAATTGTATTAAAATGTAAGTTTTCTCAAAATCATGGTAGGTTTAATCTTTCCTTTAAGTGCAAACCCTAAACGGGTTCAATTTACATTGCTTAAATACCGTTTACCCATTTAATGACGATGTAGTGTTTAGTGCCGATACTCCGTTACGGCTGGAGTGCAGTTCTAATTAGTTCCATGGACTCGTTTGATTGAATCACATATTTTATTTTAATTTCATGCATCACTGCATACAGAAAAACATGCTTGTTGATAGTACAAATGTTGTAAATAGTGTTTTTATCTGCTTACATCACTGTCTTGCTACATCTAGCACCCTGTGTGACACCCAGAGTGAATTAAAGAATTTATAAAAAATGTAAATACATTAATTGTGAAACTCCTATGTATCTTAAATTATATTTAATTTGTTAAATTGCAACTAAAATCGAGCACGATATTGCGGGGAAACTGCGGTTTTATATGCGTCTAGGGCAAGTTTTATTTAAAATAAACACTGAAAAATGAATGTTGTTTTTACAGTATAATACAGCTAATTTTATAGCAATAAACTGTAAAAATCGCTAATTTTACAGTAATAAACTACAGTTGCTAACTTTACAGAAACAAACTGTAAAATTGCTAATTTTACAGTAACAAACTGTATAATTGCTAATTTTAGTTTCTTACCGTGCATTTTACAGTTTCAAACTAGAACCTCTGCTGCCAGTATTATACTGTTGCTTTTACAGAATAAAACAACTAAATTTTACGGCAAGAAACTGTAAAATTTCTTACTTTACCGTAAGAAACTGTAAAATTGCTAGTTTTGCAGTTTATTACTGTGCATTTTACAGTTTTGAATTGCAACCTCGGCTGCCAGAATTATACTGTAAAAACAACAGTTCATTTTTTGCAGTGCACTCGTAATTTATATTTGTCTCTAATTGGGTGGGGGGCGACTCCGTCAGTGGTCACTCCGGTTGACATCCACGCTAGGAACTCCACTGGATAAACTATATTTTTCTTTCCTTGCGCATCGAAAATAAATCTAAAAGAATTCCACAATCCTCGCCAACCCGAACATAAGCAGAAAATTCTGATACCGAAGCAGCAATCAAGCGTCACAAAATATAAGCCCCGAAATGACAGATTGCCGACGCAGAGGAAATGCAATACCAAAACTAAAAATATCCAAAGCATTAAGTACAATCCATTACCATTGCCGGACATAAAACTTTTTTTTTCTTTTCCCTTGTCCCTGGGCACTTTTTCGAGTAAGAAAGGTTAAAAGGGACAAGAAAAAAGAAGTCACTTCTCGGAAAGCCTGAGAGACAACAAACACACCTAAGGCCTTAGAATCAATAAAGGATTAAGAGGCATAAATGGGCTTCTTCGTCGATTTGCTGGGAATGGGTGCTTCTGGCTACTTATGGAGGCTCTTACAGTTTTTGGGAAAGTACCCCTGGTAATTTTTTTCTGGATAATCAGAACAAGGAAGCCCCAGGAATGAGTAAACGTATTATTCTTCTTGGTAGCAAAAGTCGCTTTAATGCTGCATAAGCTTCTTTTGTTTCCTGGTGTTTTTTACGCTCAGGATGCTTTGTATTAAAAAGCTGTTTTTTCTTGTGGAAATTTCTTGAATTTCGAAGCTTGTTCACTGTTATTTTCATATTGATTTGTATGTAGGAGAAAAGTATCGTTTCTTCCAAGAATGCAGTGCTAGTGCAGAAGTTTTCTGACAACGGCTACTAAATCACAGCTGTGTCTTAAACTTTAAAACTTTTGTACGAAATCCCTTTTTGTTTTTCAGTTTTTATCTTGTACTAATTGGGGGTGTATAAAAGAATTTTAATGGAGGTGGTAATGTTTAGAAAAATAAAATAAAAATAACTGCAATTCGCTGAATTTCGTAGTCACAAGTAACTATTTTTGATATTATCGCGTTTTTTTTTTCTGAGGTAAAAATAAAGCATAACACGGATTTAATTCGCGTTCATACTTTTCTCAATCTGTAAGGCTGTTTCTGAGATATTCTTATTTAATCGAAGGAGCACCAAATGTAATAAATGTCATTCGCCTAATTCGATTGGATCTTCTGTGGTCCTCCGTGTCACGTTCAGCGCTTGACTTCGGATTAGATTAAAGTATTGATGGCAACTGAAACTTGGGTTTGGGTAGAAACTGCTTCCTTTCCGAGAAACGTATATGCGCTGCCGTGAAAAAATTGCTGTGTATGTCCGGAGGAAACTGAAGAAAATTGAATCAGCTAGTTGATCTTGCGCCAGTTCAGAAGGGAAAAAATTACACTCACCCCACCGTTTCAGATAAATTTCCAAGTTGTATATATAAGGTTTCAGATTAACACACCGTTAAAAATGAATGTTGTTTTTACAGTATAATACAGCTAATTTTATAACAATAAACTAAAAATTGCTAATTTTACAATAATAAACTGTAAAATTGCTAACTTTGCAGTGCTAAGCTGTAAAATTGCCAATTTTGCTGTAATAAACTAAAATTTCTAATTTTACTGCTTATTACCTAAATAAGTTCATGTGCGCTGTAGTCCTCTTTGTCTTGCAACAATGAATAATGTAAAAATTTAACGTTGATTTTACAGTATAATACAGCTAATTTTATAGTAATAAACTGTTAAAAAAGGCTAATTTTACAGTAATAAGCTATAAAATTGCTAACTTTACAGTACTAAATTGTGAAATTGCTAATTTTGCAGTAATCAACTGTAAAATTACTAATTTTGCAGTTTATGACCGTGAATTTTACTGTTTTAAACTGGAACCTCTGCTGCCAGTATTATACGGTTGTTTTTACAGTATAATACAGCTAAATTTTACTGCAATAAACTGCCAGATTGCTTACTTTACAGTAAAAAACTATAAAATTGCTGTCTTTACCGTTTATTACTGCGCATTTTACAGTTTTCTATTGGAACCACGGCTGCCAGAATTTTACTGTAAAAACAACAGTTCATTTTTTGCAGTGCAGCGACCAGCTGGTTCGGGACCACAAAAACACTCATCGGACCAATAAAATATAGATTCTAGCGCTCTGTGGGACTAGTGATGTTTTATTCCTGTTTTCCTTTCATAAATATTACGAATCATCATTTTTGAAAATCGTTGGAGGAAGTTTGCATCTTTATTTAAGTTTCAAGGTATCTACCGATAAATTTGCTCTATTTTAGTGACATTTTAAATTTTCACAGTTCATTTTAACTTTTCCAATTCATTTAGATTTCCTGTTTTGATTACAATCCTCCATAAATGTAATTTTTAAAAGTTGAATTTTATAAATATTACATGATTTTATGTTAGTTTTTAGTTTTTAAAGCATGTCTAATTTGTCTTCATTTTTCTAGGTAAGTGTCCTGTTTATTCTACCATGACTTTATCCCTCTTGACCTAAAACTTTGGTAAGCTTTTGTTATTGTTACTATCTAGACCACAAGTGTATATTTACTACTAAATCTTTCAATCCTATGGAAAAAAAAACATTTCATTACGTATTAAGATTTAAAAATGAGTCTTCCGTATTTATGAATGAACTATTTTTAAAAAATGCGTGTTTTTTTTTATTGTATACATTCATCCAAACATCAACTGCTAATTATTCTATCAAGTGCTTGTGGAACATTTTCTGGCTATGGCCTCTTTTTAAGAAATAAGTCTCGTTGACAAAGAGGTTTGTTTCTTTAAAAAAATACTTAATTAAAGCGTAACTCTCATTTTTTCCTTTGAAAATAATTTTGATGATAAAAAATGTAGATCTTCGCTTTTACTTTGTACTTAAAAAAAATGTTTCAAAGCTGTGTCCATTTTCATTTTGTTTATTTAAGGTGTGCGTGTGTGTGGGGGGAGGAGGGGTACATACACATATTGATGGTTCAAGTTAATTTTAATACTACTATATTCATTTATTTTTTCATTGTTTTACTATATTCATTTAACCTTATTATTATCCTTTCGAGCGATTCATTTCCAACTTGCGTGTGTTCACGTGACATTTTTAAAAACTTTTATTTCTAACTGAAAGTTAATGCTCTTATTTCAGTGAACAACACTTATTATTACACTTATTGATTTTTTTTCTTAAAACACCCATAAGAAGCAGTAAACTCAAGATTTGAGATACAATTTTGTCATTGGATTGCTTTGAAAAATAACTAACTAATATAGTAACTAATTATACAATATTAATTAATATATAACTAATACAGTAAGTTGACCGACATTGCGTTATAATTTCGTAACTGATTTCTATTATCGAATAACTAAATTTAAAATCCGCGGAACTGTAACAGACCATAAGTTATTCAAATAAATAGACTCTTTGATTCAGATAATATTGTCGGCCTTTAAGCACAAGTCACTGAACTTAAGCACTAGCTTTTGTTTTGAGTTGTAGTCAACTTCTTTCTGAGTCTCAATTAGGGATGCACCGAGTAGCGTTTTACCGAGTAGCCGAGTACCGAGTACTCGGCCTTTCACTACTCGGCCGAGTACCGAGTTGCCGAGTACCGAGTACCAATTGTTTTTTAAAAAATCATTGACATAGAGCGGTACAGGGTTAGAAATCATTACAAAATTTTACTGGTCTTCTCGACCAGTGAGCAGGAATATATGCTGGTTAACAGACAACATCACTGGTCCACCTTAAATCATTAATCACATTTTTTTTTTCTTTAAAAAAAAATGGTGGTCCTTGGATTGTTTTTATGGTGATTCGCGGCGAGTTTTACTGGTCTGGAACCAATGGACCAGTAGTAAATTCGAACCCTGACATATGAACTGATGATTGGAATGGACCTCTATATGATAGTTCTTAGAACAAAAATCCCACTGAATTTAACTTATGCATTGTTTAAAATATTTTATTTATTTTGTCAAAAATTTTAGAAAAAAGTTATTTTTAAAATGAATAAATATTAAGTATCAATTAAGTTGGAATTATATTAATCTATTATTGATTAGTTCTAATTCTCTAAACTTGTTCGTCAAAAAAGTTCGTCAACTTTCTGGCAGTGCTTTGATGAAGTCTCAAATGCACAAGAAAATGTCAATAGTGAAAATACCAACACTGAATTCGAATACGAAGAGATGTTAAAGAAAGAGATGGAGTCTTTTTTTTCTGGAGAATTACTAAATAGAACAAATAGTCCTTTTGCTTGGTGGAAAAAAAATAAAAGTTTCCTATCTTATGCAAACTAGCAAAAAAGTTTCCTAGTGCACCTTCAACTAGTGTGTACAGCGAGAGGGTTTTTTCCGAGGTAGGTTATATTTGCAGCAGTCTGAGGAATAAGCTTTCACCAGAAAATGCTGAAAGATTAGTCTTTTGCACCGTAATTTAAGATACAACAATTTCAATTATTAAAATATTTTACTGGCATTTTCCCTTTTTTTCATTAAATATTAGACAATCTTTTTCTAACCCTAATAAAAATGACTTAATTTTACTTCTCTGTGTTATCACTATGCCACAAGTTTGAATCTGCAAAACCATGATTTTAAAAATTCGTAATCTAAATTTTTAATGATTAGAAATATATTGGAATATGACTGAAAGTTTCTTTTTAATGAGTTTATTAATATTCATCTTAAGGATCACTTGGACTGTTCTTGACCAAAGGTAAGTTCCCCTACACCAATATGCGATATGAAAAAGTAAATTACATTTGCACATTCTTAGTTAATTTTCATACTTATTTGGTATTATAACTTTTTAAAAACTTACACGTAGAATTCAGTCATATTTTATAAATATATTAATTGCAAATGATTGCATTATATATATATTTGCATATTTTTAATTATTGAAAAACGTGTCTTGAACTATTCAATTTTCTACAACTACTCGGTATCGGCCGAGTACCTGATCCAAATTTGGCCGAATACCGAGTACTCGGCAAATTGGCCGAGTACCGAATATTTACCGAGTACTCGGTGCATCCCTAGTTTCAATTAAATACAAGTAATTTTTATGATTGGGTTAACTGATCTAATTTTATTATTTCATAATTACTTCATTCTATGAAGTACCTAATTGGAAATTTTAATTCTCTGCAGTAGATATTAAATTTGTTTTTGCGTGAACATCTACGATGTACAATTAACAACCAAACTTGATACAGAACTTTTTTTAGGCGAAGCATTTGTCAATTTTCATAAAAGCTAGCAAATAATTAGTATAAAGCATTCTTTTACTCATCAAATAATAGATCTTCTTGAATATATTTTCTATATTCGCTTAAAATTTTCATTGAAAAGTAATTTCATCAAATAAGTATTGATGCGCTTATATAACAGAATTATAACTAGAAAATAATATTAATTAATTAAGATTTTATTAATCAAGGCAAGCTTTTATCAGATTAGTGTTTTAATAAGATTATGAAATAATTTTTTATTATAGATAAAACTATTTTTGACTAAAATATTCGAAACCATTTGAAATATTTGAATTTTTATTTTATTTCATTTTTTTTCTCTCTCGTTTTTTACATGTTCGTGTTCTTCATTTGGTTTTTCCTGCACTTTTAGTTTTGTGAGTTCCCAGAACTGTGTATTTACAGTTCTAGATCTCATTCGTTTAAAATTTTCATTGAAAAATAATTTAACCAAACTAGTATTGATGCGCTTTTATAACAAAGTAAGAACAAGAAAATTGCATCAATTGAATAAAATTTTATTAATCAAAGCAGGCTTTTATTAGATTAGTGTTTTAATAAGATTATGAAATGCATGTCTATTATAGATGAAACTGTTTTGAGTTTAAAGTATATCGAAACCATTTAAAATATTTCTTGAATCTTTATTTTATTTTTCCTTCTCGTTTTATGAATTTTCATGTTCTTCATTTGGTTTTTTCCGCACTTTTAGGTTTGCGAGTTCCCAGAACTGCGTATTTACAAGTCAAGAGATGCGGTGTTTTTATTATTTTACTCCCAGGGAAATTTATAACTTTATTTTCTCGCCCGGTTAAATTGACTCGCCGTTTGGAAGAAGTACCGTTCCGCATTGGAAATCGGGAAAGAAAAAAAAAATAATAAAAGAACAACTGGAATTTTTTAAACAACGGTAAAGAAAACTGATTTTCCTTTCCCTGCCTGTAGTTAAGAAAACAAACATCTTACTTCTGCGCAACAATTCCTTTTTTGAAAATTGTGTTTGCCTTGTTCAGGGGTTTGGAGGGGAAAGACCTTCAAACATTAACTTTTGCTCGGCGGAATTTATGAGTTGTGCTTTGGCCTCAGCATATTCAGTTGAAAATACATTTTCCAATTCGATAGGGGAAAAGAAAAAGCCAGAAATAGTACTCACAATTTCCCCAAAAGTTTCGAAGTTGGAAATGTAGTTTTTTCTCCTTTACTTAGATTTTTACTGTCGAAATTGTTTTTCTACGAACTTTCCCTCTTTTTTTTTTTTTCTTCTCTCTGTTCGTTTTTATATTCAGTAAATGTTGGTAATACTATTGAATCTTTTGTGCCTTCGTAGGAGGGAGGAAATTTAATCTCATAATGCAGTTGAAATTTGGGTTGGCTTTCTCTTTATATTTCGCTATTTTTTCCGTTCGTTTTTTTTTTTAAATATTATTTTGTTAAGTCTAACGATGGCGGTTATGTTCGAAATTGTGTTTGTTTTTTTGAACGTCTTGTTTATTTATGTTTTGGCTCTGTTAATTTACATATCCAGATTCCATTTTATTATTTTTCAAGTTGAACTGGTGTGAAACAAGTGAGCGAGGATTAAACTTTGACGTAAAAGTTTTTCAACAATATTATAATTTCTATCTTAAAATATATGCATGAATACACTGTAAGAAATGGATGTTGTTTTTACAGTACTATACAATTATTTTATAGTAACAAACTATTTTTTTTTACAGTAATCAACTGTAAAATAGCTAATTTTACACTACTAAACTAAAATTGCAAATTTTGCAGTTTATTACTGAGCATTTTAGTGTTTTAAACTGGAACTTCTGCTGCCAGTATTATACCGTTGTGTTTACAGTATAATACAGCTAATTTTGAGGTAATAAACTAAAATTATGGTAATAAACTGTAAAATTGCTGCTTTACAGTAATAAACTGTAAAATTGCTAGTTTTACAGTTTATTACTATAGATTTTACAGTTTTAAACAGGAACTTCTGCTGACAGTATTATACTGTAAAAACAACGGTTTGATTTTTTTAGTGTAGCTGACCCCTGCGAAGCTTTCGTTCTTGACAGCAATTGCTCAAAAATTTAATTTTTTTAAGGGTAATTTTTCGAAAACAGGCAGAAAGTGAATTGTTATTTTTTGCTGATTAAAGAGAAAATGAACTTAAGTCTTACTTTTTGTAGATTTATGAAATATTAAGAACACAACCACAGGGGAAAAAAAAAGAAAAGAAAAGCTGCTTTAAAAAATATTGTTATTCATGCTAAAATAAAAACATTTTTTCCCGGTTTTAATGGACCAGTAAAATTGTGGTTTAAAATCCATCTAAGAGTATTACGTATTCTTTTAAATTTGGACTAAAATTAGCCAGTAAAAAAAGTCAATCAAAACCAACGAAACCCAATGCTCCCATCGCCTCTCCCTGGTATCCGTCCCTGGCTTACAAGGAGTTAACTCTTTTCAATAAACTTTTTACAGACTCTTAAGTGTTTTTATTGTTACAGATATTATTTAATTTTGGAAACTTTCTTTTTTTTGTGAAGTTTTAGCTAATGTGGCTGTAATTTTGCTGTTTTTCAGTTTCATGAACCTTGTGTGGGCACTGAGGACAATAAAAAAAAAATGATAAAGTTTAACTAACGAATTGCAGCATTTATCGGGTTGTTATCGGAATTAAAATTTACGGTATTTCGACGAGCAACAAAACTTGAAAAGTTCCCCCACCCTTCCTTTACTCTTCCACTGCTTCTCAGAGCGTTTGTTTCCTAAAAATTGTGTGAATAAACATTGTAACAAATTAAATAAAAGCGAGACAGGATGAAAACTGACGAAATCCATAGTGCGAAAAAACACGATTTGTAAAATGCCATCTTTGGCTGTTGAAATTGTTCGGATCTGCTATTTCCCCATACTTTACGTATGAAATAAAACTCGAAGAAAAATCTATTTTCCCGCCAGAAATATATTTTTTGGGGGTTAACTTTTAAACCGGAATTTTATGCGACCGCAAACATTTTACATTCAAAACTTATTTTGATCTTCTTTCCCGCTTCTTTTATTCGGCGCCTTGCAAGCGTACGATCGTAGGCCCCGAGCATGCTCGAGCTGTTAAACGATGATGCCAAAGAAGCGGAAAATATTAAAATCTCTCCCCGAATTCGAATCCCCGATGAAAGGATATTTATTTAGGGGGGGGGGGGGTTCTGCTGGGAGCGTGGGATCAGTTCGGGTGGTGAAAATAGGACTTTTTATCGATTTGTCTGTAAAGAAAAGCGGGTTATGTGTTAGGTAGGGATGTTATGGTAATTTCCTAAAACGTAAGAGTTAACGGATTTTGAAAGTTATTGCTACACTAATTAAGTGATCAGTGACGGATCTGCAAGCTTATGGCTCTGACTAAATGCATTTTTGGGGGCCTGTTCGTCACAGAGCTATGTGAAACATTTATCATGTGCATTTTTGTCTCATTTCGGGGCCTCTACGGTAAAGCTCCAGACTAAGAGTTCTGAGTAGTAGCCAGTGGCTACTAGTCACAAAAAATAGTAGCCTTATTTGCAGTTTTAGTAGCCATTTTAGAAAAAATCTATACGCAGCGTGAAAAATGTCATCTATTCTATGTTAATAATATAAGAGATTATGTGTGATACTCTATAAAAACAATAAACAAAGTTTCATTGAATTTTTTTTATTATGTACAGGTACAAGCGTACAATAACCGAAATACTTACAAATATGTACGATTTTTAATTAAAAAACACATAGTCGCCACTTTTGGCAATTTATACTTATTTTTTAATAGCCATTTTCGATGAAATGATCGCCCGTCGGCTGCATCTTATCAAGAGCTTTACTCTATTTTCGTGGGGGCTTCTCGTAATTGCGACATTTGTGATGTGGTAAATCCGCCACAGAAAGTGATGCAAATGCAGTTCAATTTCATTTACTGCTTGCCAAATCCTGTTAGTTTTCTTGTTTATTAAGCAATTTTAATGGCAAAGTCCTGTTCTTCAATTCTGTCTTGTGTTTACTACTGTTAGACATTTTACTTCGCGACCTTCCTCGAATTTGCGCATGCGCCAGGTCTCCTCTGATTTTTCAAAATAGGGGAAAGTGCAAAGTAACAATCAGCAAAGAAGTAGCAAGCGAACAAAAATTGAAGGTATCGGGAAGTGCACCTCCTTAATCTATCACCCCTTTTTTAAAATTTGCGCGGAGTTCGGAAACAAACGGTACTGCAAGTGTTTTAGTTTTGATTTAACAATTTCACGATGTTTGAATGGTTCATATTTTTTTTTCTTTCTTATGAAATGCTGTGTTCCATTCCATTCTAATCTATTCTAAGCTATGGAACATATAAAATAGTTTTAATTGAAAAGTATTTTAGAACGCACTAAGGTATGTGTATCCTTCCATCCATACAAAGTTCCTTATTTCAACGAAATTGTCAGATCGAAATGAGAGGTTCTAAACTTCTAATCTCAGGAGAAATTCATCTTTTATAGAAATCGTTGATAACTATCGAACTGCACCGAAACTTTCTTGAACTTTTTATGCCTGAACTCGAATCTAAAAAAAAAAAAAAAAAAAAAAAAAAAAAGAAAAACTCCTCCTGACTACCTATCCCATTAAAGTACTAACGATGCGATGTCTGCAACTTATCGGAGTAACTCAGGTGCTCCATTAACATCATGTCGCAGAGATCCTGGCTTTATCGGGGCAGCCATAATTAATGAGTTTGCATTGGTCTTAGCAGTGTATTATCCGCTACGTCATTTTTCCATAATCTCTTACTAATATCGTCGTATTTCCGTCTTGCAGGCCCGGGAATTATCCTCCCTTTCCCCAATACCATCGCTTTTGCTGGACATGCAAATTAATATTCTCCTACGTTATTAATAAATAGTAGTACCGACATGCTGAAGGGAACCACCTCTGCTATCTTCTGTTGTTATAGAAGGAGCTTCTGTGGGCTAGTTTTTCCATAGAGAATATCTAAATAAGTTCCTGCACTGTAAAAAATGAACTGTTGTTTTTACAGTATAATACTGGCAGCCGAGGTTCCAATTTAAAACTAAAATGCACAGTAATAAACTGTAAAACTAGCAATTTTACAGTTTATTACTGTAAAACTAACAATTTTACAGTTTATTATTGTAAAACTAATAATTGTATTTTATTACTTTAAAATTTAACTGTATTATACTCTAAAAACAACAGTATAATACTGGTATTAGAGGTTCCAGTTTAAAAGTGTAAAATGCACGGTAATAAACTAAAACTAGCAATTTTGCAGTTTATTATTGTAAAATTAGCAATTTTTAGTTTATTACTATAAAACTTGTTGTATTATGCTGTGAAAACAACATTCATTTTTTAAGAGTATGTACGTTGTAATCCTCTGTCTTGCCTTGAAATTTATTCAATTGATGGCATTTAATTGATCATTTGTTGAATTTTATAAGAATGGTCAAAGTGCGGGGCGTCATAATATCATTTTAAAAGGTTAATTTTAAGTTCATGGGATGTTGTAGGAGTTTTCTTTTTCGTTTTCTTGAAATTTATTGAAATTGATTTTAGTTAATTGATGTCATTTGTTGTTACAGTTTACCTTTTGCAGGGTCCGCATTTGGAATTTCAATTTATTAACCAGTTAATTAGCCAAATTTAGTCAAAGATTTATTTTTTCGAATTTTAACAAATAGTTTCCTTATAATAACGCATATATTTTTTCTCCAGTTTAAATTTTTCAGCATTTTCCATGCGCCAATACTTTAGCAATATATAATCAAAGTTCTTTTCGCCGGATTTACGATTTTAACGCATTTAGCGATTTGGCGAATGCTCAGCGCAGGCCCTGCTTTTTATATTTTTTCTTTTTACACTCTGATCTGCCTTTCTTCGTGCGTTTGTGCTGAGTTTGTGTGATCCATGCACACTATAGTGATGATTTTTTTCTGTTCCAGAGCTACTATGCCGTGCAAAGCACTAAAGTCGTTTCTGCACTTTTTATCAAAAATGAGTTACGGTCACCAGGTCGTTCTTTGTCGCATATTTTACCTAAATAGTATTTCTTATGGTCATTTATTAACAGGAAATTTTTTTTTTAAAAAATCAAAAGAAGTTGCATCTAAATCAAATACATTGAGGATCAAAACTTCATACGACATTTTTTCATTTTGAGATACTCGTCTGCAGATACGACTTTTGCTCTTAGCACGGCAGTACTGCTGAAATTAACAATAATGATAATAAAAAAGATTGCTCACTGATGGATACAAACTCCTTAACAAAGGAAAACCTGAAAAACTCAATCTGATTCACACTGGCAGAAAATTTTTGAGCTTAAAATGACAGTCGTTAATTTCATTAACCGCACAAAAGTTTCTTTGTTTTGCATTAGAACATTCTCCTAAGTTTTAAACACAATGCCTAACAAAAACTTCACGCAATACAGCAATCGATGCTATTTTTGGGTGAACGAAGAGAAGAAAGTTTTTTTCGACTGTTGGTAAAAATAAATCAGTAAATAAAAATCTTGTAAGAGGGGGACAAAATAAGTGTTTCGCTTTGTGATGAATGTTCTCCCTGTGATCGAGGGGGTGGGGAACACAGTCCCTGTCTGTGATACAAAGAAATGATCCCATGAAGTATTTTGACAGTGAACCTGCTTGTTTTTCCGACCCGAATGATGTTTTGAAAATTATTTTGGGGTTTATTTTTGGATCATCGTCTTTGAATCCTATTTTGGGAGCCATTTCTTCTTCTATCTCAATAGCTTTTATTCTTTATTTAACGCTTTGTTTCCGATTTTTGTGATTTTTATTTACGTTAGCTTTCTCAAACATTTTTTTTTTTCTATTTATTCATTTATTTTTTGTTGCGACAAAGAAAGTTTAATCATTTAAAAAATGTTTTAACTTATAATGGTCTGGTACAGTAGAACGTCGGAAATCCAAAATGTCGAAATTCCGAACGCACATTTCATAGCTCTCTCAGCCAAAATGGTAAAAGCATTTACCCTTATACTGAGGAATTTGGTCTGGTCTGAGCTATCATATAAACTCTCTGACAAATAGCGTAATTATTACTAGCAATTTAATGCCTGTCTCTTTCTCTTTTTTCGACCCTATACTGCGTTCACAGAATTCAGTAGATGCAAATAAAGGAAATGCACGATTTGCCATCCATCGATTCGAAATCCATTTAAAGCGGAAGGCGAATCTCGGTTTACTTTTTTTTTTTATTGCAGAGAAAATTCTCAAAACTGGCAGATCTTTTGCAACCTATTTGTTTATTTTCAGTATTTTTTTTCCCCTGAATAGAGTATAGTGATGAATATTTGTATCACTCTTGGTAGTTACGTATCATTCCTTTGATGATCAAGAACTTCATTTCGAGTTTTTCCAGGGAGGGGGAGGGGGGTTAAAAGGTGCAAACACAATGCAGTTTCAGCGGAAAACAACAAAAACCACGCCCACTTATGTTTAAATACATTTTGTTTGAGAATTCGGGGCAATTTACCCCCCACCCCCACCCCCTAAATGGTTGATGGAGTTTCCATAACTTTTCTTACTAATTTTGGAAAGCATTCGGATGACGACTTTTGACGAGGTTTTATGATCTTAATTTTCATTTAGTGTTGGTTTTGGTGAAAATGGTCAATGGAATGATACTTAAGTACCCAACACTGCTCTACTGGATTAAAATCAATGCACTTTGTACAGAAGATGAATAAAAGCAAAAAAAAAAAGTTTTAAAAGCACAAGTAGGTAAAAATTTTAAAAGCTTTTACAATTTTACCTACTTGTGCTTTTAAAATGTTGTTTCTTGCTTTTATTCACTGTTCTACTGGTTCATCTCTTAACTCTTATATTATACTGGAAAGTTTGTTAAAACATTATTCTTTATTTTCTACAATTTGTTTTATCTTTTTAAACACTATTTTGTGGAAAATCATAAAGCTCTTTTAATATGTACCCATGAGTCTAGTGCTAGGACGACATCCATTGTGGCACTGATAATTGTCCTTATGCATTACTCTGTTTGAAAGTTATTATTTTGTCATTCTAGCGAAAGCAATTTTCAAAACATCCTTCTTCACTTTGTTTTATAGGATAATAAATAAGATCTGGAAGGGAATAGCTTTCTCCATGAAGTGAAGCAAACGTAATGTTAGCTTCTGCTTTTTTTTTTCAAGATTAGTTTCTCAATTAGGATCCCATTAGTTAGGATAATTATCGTTATCGAATTTGAACGATGAACGAGAAAAAGAATATTTCAACCTGCTTGAAAATGGAGAAATATATGTGTTGTTTTCCCTGCTGAATTAAGGCGACCGACTTCTGTGCGGCTATGGAAATGTTTAATATGGATTAATTTCGAATGCGTCCGTTTCGTTTGTTGAAATAGATTTTTTTAAATTTTACCCTGCCTTAGCGCAGTTATTGTGCTGGGAATTTATGCTAGTCATCGAAGCGGATGAGTTGAGATGTTTTTTAAATTTCATTGAAAGCTTATAAATTTTAGAAACGTTTGAGTTAAGATTAATTAATGAGAACTAACTGCTTTTAAGCCAAACATTTCTTTCCTTTTCGAACAGTAAAATACTGTGTACGTAAAGGTGGATAAATCGAATAATAGAGGAGAGGCAGGGTTCGCATTCCCCCTAAAATTCCTAAATTTCCTAAAAAATTTCAGGCCTCCTAAAATTCCTAAAATTGTACTAAAATTTTGTGGCATTCCTAAAAAAATTAGAAAAGTTTCAGGACCTCATTAGGAGAACTTAAAACACCTTTCTGAAATTATTTTGTAGCCAAAAGCAAACTTTTCCCTAGATATTTAATGTGATAAATAGGCATTTTGCAAAATATTTCGTTAAAAACGCATTCTTCACGCTATTTTAAATCTTGGGACAGGCTTAAAATTCTTCCTCTTAAAAACGAACTATTTAATTTTTAAAACAGGTATTTCACCAACATTACTTGTCTGTGAAATGCTCCGATTTTACGCTGTTTCTTACGCTCCTAAGTTCGATTATGTGCGAATTTCGCAACCTGTTTGCATCTGCTTTTATAAAACTCGTTCATTTTAGTTTACTGTGTAAATTCACAGCATAGATATTGATAATTTTATTCTTACAATTAGTTTGAACCTTGTTCAATTTTCTTTTTCTTTTTTTTAAAGATTATTTGTAGGCTTGTCATTTAATGTCAACTCATTCAAAAATGTCAATCTTGTTACATCTGAATCGGTTCAAACCATGAGCATTCTTAAAAAGTAGCATTAGTTTTTATCAAACTTTGTTTTTGGTTCAAAAAAGATTATGAAAAATTAAATGGATTTAAAATGTTGATGAGGATGCTCGGGATAACTTATTAAAATTCAGGAGTCAGGGAATCCAACAGATCTAGTAAACTTGGGCAACTGTTATAAAAAGATGAGAATTGTACAAAGCCAATGAGAGAGATTCCTTTTCCAAACTTTCATTTCCTATTCAAAATTAGGTAATTATGTCAACTATAATTTCAGATTATTCCTACAGTTCTTTAAAATTTTTGCTCTACAGTTTTTTCTTCACTACTTGCATACTTTTTCTGCTTTTTAAAACGCATTAACTTATCACGTCTTATTTATTGAGAGTTTGAGGTAGCACATATAAAATTGTCGCCTCTCTTAGGGGACAAAACTCTTAGGGGAAAGGGAGGCAAAGTTAAAAAGCAAACATATGGGCTTTTGACAATACACAGATATTATGCTACTGGTTTTAAATCAAGATTGTTGTGGGTCTGATGAACTTTATGCATAGGAAACTTTTCTGGTAATTAAGAAGCTGCCGAAAAATAGAAGCCGGGGTCTTTTTTTTAGATAATCTTAAAATTATCAAAGTGAATTAATCGCAGTTAATAGAATTTATAAAGCTGTGACATTACTTAATGACACATGCAGAAAATCTTACACATAAAGATTTTCTAAAGTTGTCTAGCAATGGAAAATCAATTGTTTTTAGTTTCTTACAAAACATTCAAAAACATGAGGAAAAAAGAAAATTACTAAAAATTGTTTGGTGATGTAAGATGGTTTTCGATTCGTAACATTGAACCACGACACTTGGCTTTGTTAATAAAATGTATTTTCGGTTTGGTTTGTCGGGTATTGCTGTTATGGACCTATTTTTAGTCAAACAAAATCTTAAATTACCCCTAAAATGTTCCTAAAATTTTGTCAAAATGTTCCTAAAATTCCCCAAAAATTTTGAAAAAGTCTACTGCAAGCCCTGGAGAGGAGGGTAATATGGAATACCATTTACATTTTTCAAAACAACTTTTTATTTTTTTAATAAAAAATTTCAAAATCATCATAAGTACATACTAAGACTAATTGTTATGAAATGTGTTTTGTAAAAAAAAAAAATATTTCTAAATATAAAAAAAAATTACGAATGGAGGCTAATATGAAATACTCGGGTAATATGCAATTGGGGTTTTCCATTGAAATACTAATTAACTTCATAGAACACTGTTATCAGACCACAAATAAAAAAAATAAATGATGAAAAAAATAATAATAATATTTTTATACTTAAGTATGTAGCTATAATTTTTGACATTAAGTGTGAATCATTTCTGTTTCGAGTCTATTTATAGAAGTTACAGATGTAATCGTCTTGCTCTACTCCCGTGCGTTCAAGGTGAGCCCACAGACAACAACTTACGCACTGAATCCGAACTTCACCTCGTTGATCTCGAGAGAATTTGCCGTCGCAAAAGATACGTTCAGCGTCTTTGCTTTCTTGTTGTTTTGAAATACTTAGTATTCCATAATACCCGACACGCCATCTTGGGAAATTAATGTTTAAAACGATTCACCAAATATTGTAAGCTTAAAAACGACTACAGTATTAAAAAAAAAACTACAATTATTTTAGTGTACATTACGTTTAACGTCAATACTTTAAGTCATACTAACAGATTAAAAATTTGAAAACTTATCTCCAAAATCTCTTGAGAGTCAAAAACTAAATTTTTTTTTGTAGCACTCTAATGACAACAGTAAGCGGCGAACTCTTACTGCAATGCATTATGGGAGTCTTTCTTGAGTAGCTCATGTTATTTCCACGAAATTGCAGCATCGAACGGAGTAAAAACCTTGGTATTCCATATTTCCCGACTATTCCATAATACCCTCCTCTCCTCTAATAAAACAAATACAGGAAATACATACCTTTAAGATATATATTTGTAAATTGATAACTCCACACATTTCGAAGTATGAGACTTTTTTTTTTCCTTAAAGAGAGACAAAAATTTGTAATTGTTAAATGTTTTTTTGTTCGTCAGTTTTTAAAAACTGTATTTTCATCTTTATTTTGTAAACTTTTCCTTGATTTATTTTTGCAAAGAATGCAAGCTCTTTTAAATTTAAATTAAGAATGTATATTGTAACAAATATGTTGTTAGAGAGAGGTATATTTTAACTAAAACTATAAATTATCAATGATTTTTAGAAAAACGACGAAAAATTAGTCACAGTTGTCTCCATCTATCATTTCTTTTTTGCTAAGGATCTCATAATGCCTAATGTTTACCGTGATTAAGTTGTGTTTTTTTAACTCCTCGTTAATAGTTAACTGTGGAAGTTTTGATCTGCTAATTGTGTTTATAGTACAGTCATTTGGTCGAAAAAAAGGGGGTTACCTGGAAAGTTTTCCGGGAGTTTTGAAAATTGGTAGTATTATAGATTTTGATGTGCTCGTTTCGAATTTCCACTTTGCCACCTCGTATCTTTGCCGCTCGCGCCGCCATATTGAAAAAATGGCGTCTAAAAGAGGTATTTCGAACATATCCCTTTTTTGACTTATTGTATGATAAAAACATTAATGTACAAAATAAACTAGAGAAAATTTCCTACAATTTATGTCATTGCAACTTTCTCGTAAAATCAATACGTTTCGAAGTACGAGCGTCGCAAAGTTATTATTATCACGCGTTATCACAGAATAACTCAATTTAGTGCAGTAGAAATAAACTGAAAAGGACCTTGGAGTTGAACAAATTGCAACAGAAACAATTCCTGTTGGAAATGATAGGAAATAGTCTCCTAATGAACATACTAAAAGTATACATCCGTACTAGTGGGACAAATATATGTTTTGGCCACCATCTTGAAAAATCATGAAAAAATTTCAAAAATTCAAAAAAAATATGTGCGGTATCAAATTAAAAGAAATTTTTAGCTGAAAAGGGTTAAAACATGGGATATTTGAAGTGAAGTGATGATACTAAAAGTATGCACCCGTACTGTGGTACAAAATGTGGTTTCTTCGGTCGCCATCTTGAAAATCCGAAAAAAAAATCAAAAATTAAAAAAAATAATGTGTGGTACCAAATGAAAGGAAATTTCATGCTAAAAAGGAATATAATATCTGACATATAAATGGTGAATATACTAAAAATATACACCCGTACTGTCGTGCAAAATAAGTTTTTTTCTTTTGGTCGCCATCTTGGAAAAGCGTATATATTTTTTTTTAAATAAAACATATCATATGCAGTATCAAATGAAAGGAAATTTCTCATTAGAAAATTATATTCATGGGAGTTTTCAACAGAAGTTATAGGCGAAAAATGGTAAAGCAATTAAGCGTGCAACTTGGATTTTGAGCCATTCTAGTTGCAGTGAAATGTTCACTACACTTCCTGACCAGTGCTTTATGCATTGGTAGTGAACAGTATACCGATTTGACAGATGTAAGGATGACAAGAGATCTGAAAGACATAAAAAAAGTAATGCGATTCTTCGTAGACCACAATCTATTTGCTGTGTTTTCATTTCGTTGATGGTAAACTTTTAATGGTATAACGTATAGCAAAAGCAGAGTTACTGCAGAAAATGCAGATGTCTTTGAAAGAAACATCCAAGATAAATTCACCAGCAAGTGTTTTAAAGAACAAACGTTACTGAAATTAAGCCAAGCAGTAACAATGAAAGTACCGACAAAAGGAATTATTATTGCTGGTGAGACTCCACTACGTAGATCCACGTCTCTAAACACAGAAGATGCTTGCCTATAATTCTTTAGACAATAGCGCTCAAGAAGCAAGTGCATTTTTCAGTTACGAATTATCTATTCCACCAACTGCACTATTTTAACCGTAGTACTCAGAAAATGAGAAAAACAGATAAATTTTTATTGATAAAGTCATTAGATACCTTGAATGTCAATACGATACATTTGTATATATTTCCTACGTTCTTGATAGAGGTGCATTAGTTCACCCATTACCATGATCTGCTTCTGCAACATTTAAAGATGGTAGAAGTCAACACGAAGCATATGTTAATAAAAGATATGAAACTGTATGAATAAACTGTTAAAAAAACCGCACAAACTGCGGTTTAAAAAACCGCACAAACACCTGACACATTTTGGATTTGGATGATGATGCTATTTCATTTTAATGGATATAAATATTTTATTTTATGAAAACGTCTTTAATTACATGATTTTATCAAAGTATAGATTTTTTTAATCATTCAATTTAACTTTTCACGGAAATGTATTTATTTAACTTCAACAAAGATGGACTTGGAGGCAAATTTGTTCACGGTTTTTAAGCCTCTTAATAAGTGATGTTTTTGACACAACAAATAATTTAGTTCAGTGTTTTGAGCCCCATTTTTTTTTTTTCAATCAGTCTAAACCAAAATCACTTTCTTTTTCAGTACGAAATTATCTTTCATGCGATACCACATATGATATGTTTTATGTTTTAAACCAAAACCACTCTTTTCCAAGATGGCGACTAAAAAAAGGATATCTCGCTAGAGTACGGGTGTATACTCTTATACTGCTCCCTTCACTTGAAATATCAGATGTTATATTCCTTTTTAGCATGAAATTTGATTTCATTTGATGTCACACATTATTTTATTTATTTTTTAATTTTTGAATTTTCTTTCGGATTTTTCAAGATGGCCGCCTAAAAAATCACATTTTGCACTACAGTACGGGTACATATTTTTAGTATCTTCACTTCACTTCAAATATCCCATGTTTTATCCCTTTTCAGCTTAAAATTTCCTTTTATTTGACACAGCACATAGTTTTTTTTTTTGATTTTTTTTCAGATTTTTCAAGATGGCGACCGAAGAAACAACATCTTGTACCACAGTACGGGTGCATACTTTTAGTATCATCACTTCACTTCAAATATCCCATGTTTTATCCCTTTTCAGCTTAAAATTTCTTTTAATTTGATACCGCACATAATTTTTTTAAACTTTTGAAATTTTTTCATGATTTTTCAAGATGGCGGTAAAAATACATATTTGTCCCACTAGTACGGATGTATACTTTTAGTATGTTCATTAGGAGCCTATTTCATACCATTTCCAACAGGAATTGTTTCTGTTGCAATTTGTTCGACTCCAATGTGCTTTTCAGTTTGTTTCTACTACACTAAATCGAGTTATTCTGCGATAACGCGTGATAATAATAACTTTGCGACGCTCGTACGTCGAAACGTATTGATTTTACGAGAAAGTTGTAATGACATAAATTGTAGGAAATTTTCTCTAGTTTATTTTGTACATTAATGTTTTTATCATACAATAAGTCAAAAAAGAAATATATTCGAAATACCTCTTTTAGACGCCATTTTTTCAATATGGTGGCGCGAGCGGCAAAGATACGAGGTGGCAAAGTGGAAATTCGAAACGAGCACATCAAAATCTATAAAACTACCAATTTTCAAAACTCCCGGAAAACTTTCCAGGTAAAACTACCAAATGACTGGACTATTACTGCCCTCCCTATTTCTGACAAATTCGATGTTTTTTTACTGTTCCAACGACTGCCAATAATGCTAAAGTGTTGTATCGTTTCATAGTGCCCCAAAGCAGATAGAGAGGGCGGGGGGCGGGGGGCGGGGGGGGGGATGTAAACTAAGTCCTACAGAACATAAACTTTTTGTACAAGTATCTTGTTGCATTAGTCATAGAAACCGAGACAAAATTTCACTATAACTTTTTTTTTTTTAAATGTGAATTCCGATTTGACTTTATTGCATTCTAAAGATTTTGAACAGAGCATCTACTTCACTCTAAAATATTGTCATAGATTATAGTGAGAAAGCGGAGTCAGAGATCGAATGAATAAACAACACAACTGTCAAAATATCAAATTTTGAGCAAATACGCGAACAATTTCTGTGAGAAAATTGCTAGTTCCCATTTATTCGAAAGAAGGAAACTGCATATTGGATGGAACTAAAGGCTTTTATGATGCAACTGACATGGAACACGAGAGTTAATAACGTATTCTCTTCCACACAGCTGCGTTTGATTTCCAACATTCGAAAACTCCTTAAAAGTAGTAGGATGTAGAGAAAATATTAAAGAGTTCCCCCGGGAGATGTTTGCAATTAAAGGTTTTCTGGGAGATATATTGAGAAATGTTTCGCGGGTCTGCTTGTGCTAGCGATTTCTAATTCGTAATTAGTATCGAATTGAGAGTCTTGAACTGCCATTCCGTGTGGCCTTTCATAGAATTTAATTTATCAAGGTTTTTTTTCTTATTTATGTACATGAATGTACTTTTTTTATTGTAATGTTTGTAAGAGTCAAGTGTGGCCTTGAGAAGCAAAGGGATGTGAATTAAAAGTTAAAAAAAGAAGAAAGATAACTAGCACAAATGGTAGGCTAAACTCTCACCTGTTTTGAGGCATGAGATAGTGCTAGTAGCCCAGGCAAGTGTTGCTATAGAGCGTAATTTAGAAAAGGAAAATTGAAACCCTACTCAGTTTGAACTTTTAACACCTCTCACGCAAAATTTTATAAAGCATGTACTTTTTTCTCTTTGCTTCTAAGTGCCTCAAATTTATACTGAGCTCATACCTGTTTAATGTAATTTTAAGCAAAAACTAGCCGCCAAGGTGGTTAGATTAACTGCCAAGACGGCAAGTTGGCCTACACTGCCCTTTCAGGTATTTTTAAAATAGTGCCCTATATTGAAAATTTTGTGAAAATATTTACTAAGTGAATTTTATGAAAGTTTTTGAAAAATACTAATACAGAAAACTCGAAGTAATAACTGTTCGGTAATTTAATTAAAATGTTTTAGCAGAATATAATTTTTCCGTTGAGTTTTCTTGATCACGTTTTTCTTCTTCAGAATTTTTTAACGGTCTATTTTTGTAGTTTATAATTTTATAAACGGTCGTTTCTTTGAGTTTGAAATTGTTTTGAAATTTTCCTTATGTGCGAGGCCCTGAATATTAATTTCAGTTATAAACAATAAATGAGTATTCCCTTCATTCAATTACGTTTTATGACGGCAAACAAGTGAAATATTATTCACCCTTACGAGGGCTGTCTGAAAAGTTTCCGACCTTGATATGAAAAGGGCAAAACTTATGAAACAAAGAAAGATGTTCTTATTAAGGAGTCTTTTGGAAACTTGGAACCGTAGTTTTGGCTATTTTTAGTTCAAATTGTGTGCGTGATAGCCATACTAGTGAGTTGCTCCAACAGTTTTTTTTGAAAATGGAAAAAATCGAATATCAAGCTCTGATTCGACACCTGTTTTAAAGAAGAAATACGCCTGCACAAACTAAAAAGGAGTTGGACTCTGTGTATGGGGACTCTGCACCATCGTCTACAACAGTCAAATTTTGGGTAGCGGAATTTAAAAGTGACCGTACCAGCTAGAGTGTTCATGAACGCTCAGGTCGACCTAAAACTGCTACCACTGATGAACACATTGCTAAAGCTCATCAAATGGTGCTGGATGACGCAAATTGAAGGTGAGCTAGATAGAAGAAACTATGAATATCTCTAAGGAATGCGCATGCCACATTTTAAATGAGAAATTAAGCACGCGGAAGCTGGCTGCACTTTGACTGCCGCATTTTCTCAATTTGACCAGAAACGTGTCCGAATAAACATTTGCAGCGCAATTCTGGCACAATAAACCAGAGTTTTTCTGACGACTTATCACTGTGGATGAAACCTGGATTCATCAGCACACTCCAGAAACAAAAATGCAATCAAAACAATTGACTGCAAAGTGAGAACAGCTCCAAAAAAGGCCAAAACAGCTCCTTCTGCAGGAAAAGTGATACCGACCGTTTTCTGGGATAGCCATGGAGAAATCCTCAGTGACTACCTTAAAATGGGAAAAGCCATAACAGGAGCATACTATTCTACTCTCCTTGACAAATTAAAGAAGGAAATAGAAGAAAAACAACCGCATTTGAAAAAGAAAAAAAGTTCTTTTCCATCAAGAAAATGCTCCTGCTCACACATCAGTGGTTTCAATGGCCAAAACTCACGAGTTAAAGCTCGAAATCGTTGAACACCCACCCTACTCACCAGACCTGGCCCCAAGCGACCCTTTCTTGGTCCCTAAGCTGAAAGAAGCACTCGGAGGACAAAGGTTTTCTTCAAATGAGGAGGTCATAAACTTTGTCAACAGCTTTTTTGAGGACACATTTTCATCACTACTTTTGGATGGGTTAAAAGGATGGGAGCATTACTGGGTGACGTGTGTGGACTTACAAGGAGACTATATCAAAAAGTAACAGCCAGTTTGGATGATAAAAATATTTGATCTATGTTAGGTCGGAAACTTTTCAGACAGCCCTCGTATATCACCTTCCAATTGGCATTCTTAAGATTATCAGAAAACCTCATGTTCTATTTAATATATTTAAATAACAAAATACATCAAATCATACTTTATATTAACTCTTGATATTCAGTGATATTGTTCTCAGAACAAAAATCCTAAATTTACTTCATGTTAATACTCATTGAGTGACTGAAATAATTCAAATAATAATAATAAAAATAATAATTTTAATAATAGTAATAATAATAAATAATTCTCATAACAAAACTTACATAGATCCAAAACCATAACTATACTATTTCACCTATTTACTAAGAATCGTTTGTAACTACTAGATTAAATTTAGTTTTCATTAATTACGTCTCTAATGTGTCCCAAGAATGACTAAACTAAACAACCCCTGATCTGCCCTAACCTGTCATTTGCTGAACATAATTAATATGCAGCCATGTTGGTTTAGAAAATGTTATTCTAAACACACCGCTGCCATCATGTCGACGATTAAAAGCTGGTTAACGATTTATTAAAACAATATTGCTTAAACGCCATGTTTACCTTTAACAGGCGATGTAGAAACATCCTCCTGAGCACTGTTTTGAGAAAAATATTGACTTTCATGCCTGGTTCCCGACTAAATACCTGCCTCTGTCTGAATTCCGTGTGGAAAGGCTCTTAAAATTATGTACTTTGAAGACTAGGAATTCCTCATCACGCGAGGCACAGATTATGAGCGCTTCGAATTGCATCCCCCCAGCTCTTCTCCGGATGCTCTTCCTCCTCCTCCTGTTCGAATTGTCTTATTCTTTTAAATGGAACGTTATTATGTTAATAGATTCGAGTGGGGTTTTACTAATCGCTTGTGGCATTTACTCCTACGCAATTAGCAGGCACTGCTTTTCAGGAAAAGGATTTAGTGGAATGGTAGTATGAAATGGTTGAGGTTTAGGTGCATTTTGTAGGGATATATTTGGCGACTTGGGAGTATTATATAGATTTAATTGAAGCTGCTTCAGCCAATTTCGTCTGAAGAGCTTCAACTAAATCTGTGATTACCAAGAAAATTTTTCTTGTATATTTGTTCTTAGTGTTACTTTTTTTACAATATATTCGTGTTAGTGGTTATCCTCTCTAAAAAGTATTTTGATTATTCAAATTGTCTTTTCTCTATATTTGTAATAAATACTGTAACGAGTCCGTAGCACCTTCAACTTTCTTAAATGAGCATTCCAATCTTGAGGAAGTAACTATAAATTTATTTACAAGTATGTGCACTTATTTACAATAGGAGCAGGAAACAATTGCTAAACATTCAGCAATTAGGTAGCAAATAGTACACTGTACTCTCAACAGTAATTCAGTACCACGTATCTAACGTGAACAGTAATTAAGAAATTACAAAAGCAAACGAACTGCCCAAGCAAATAAAACGAGTCACCAGAAATCAAATCTGAAAACAACTAACCAACTAACTGTGTTCGAGGCAGTTGGACAGCTATTTATACTCGGAAGGAAATTTCTACAACATTCTAGCAAAATCCGGAGTCTTCGATTCATTCACAAACTTAAAAAATCCATTCAAGAAAATTCTAGTGATAAAAAGAAAAACCCACGATATTACAACTCCGAGCGAAACTGTCTTCATTCTTATTAAATGTAGGGCAAGTGTAAAAACAACAAAATGATACAGGGCCGGTATACAAATGATAAAAGTGATATCTTCAGATACTTTTGCAACATGTCGCCAGATAAAACTAAAACTAGTGACAATGGTGCAAGGAAGGAAAAACAACAACTATTTAGAAGATTTGTAACAATACCTTTACCCACTGTGCTTCACTGGATCATCTCTAGATCTATACTTTGTTGGAAAGTTTGTTGAAATATTATTCCCTACATTATATCTTCTTTTCTAGATTTATATTTCGCTGGATCATCACTTAACTCTATATTTTGCCGGAAAGTTTGTTGATTATGTTAATAGGTTTGAGAGGGTTTTAACTAATCGCTTGTGGCATTTACCTCTATGCAATTAGCGAGCGCTGCTTTGCAGCAAAAGGATTTAGTGGAATAGTATTATGAAAAGGTTTATGTTTAGGTACATTCTGTGGAGATATAGTTGAGACTGGAAGCACTGTATTGATTTAATTGAAGCGCTTACTGCTAATAGAAGCCTTTCGAAGTAGTGTGACTCAAATTGCTACTTTTTTTCGTTCAAAGTTTCAGAGCGCATTCACAGGATAGCATGAACCAAGTTAAATCTAACTTTTGTAAACTCTCGATTATCCGCGAGGGTTCCGAGGAAGAAACAAACACAAAAAAACTGATTTTTTCGGAAAAGACCGAACCTAAATTTTGTTTTTTCTTAACATTTCTTACCCAAGAATGCGGTGTACTTCATCCAATGAATTATTTTACTTGGGCGTTTTTGCATGTACCACTTTATAGATTTCATACGCTTGAGAACCTCAAATACAAATAATTTTTTATGCTGTACCTATCGTCATCTTTGTGAATATCACGTTTTAAGTGTAATGCAATTATTTTTAAGCAAAAGACACTCTTTATATTCTTTATCCATTATTCTATGCTTTTTTCAGATTATCCGCGATTTTCGTTATCCGCGATACCCGTGCCACCCCATTCCGGGTATAATCGGGAGTGTACTGTAGCATATTATTTAATTTTCAAAGTGCAAATACAATAAATTTTAGTTTGAGATAACTTATACTGGTCTGTATTTTCTTTCTTTTGAATGCAGTTATAATTTTCATTTGTATTGTAAGTTTACATGTGGACCTAAGTCTTTTGATATTTTGACTTGAAACATACATTATTCAAACTTGTTGCTCTCATTTATATGCAGTATTCTTTCACGTCTTGTTAAAGTATCTTGCTTTCTCAAAAATCTATGAAATTGGATCGCGTTTGTTCGGATAGAAGATCCGAGCCGAAACTATCTCCCCGAATCGTTGATCGCAACTTTTCTTTGCCTACAGACAATCCATACATATCAGAACGGAAAAAAAGGATATAAACTGAAGCCTTTGCTCCCGAAGAAAACTCCGGTTGCTAGATCCGGGATGATTTAGAACCTTCGGTGAGCGCAAACAACAAGCCGCGCGCGATATCATCAATAATTTATGGCGAAATAAGCTTCCGGTATCTGGCATCGGGCCGCTGCAGTCGCGGCCCCGAAAAAAGCTCATCCATAACAAAGGAAAAGTAACGTTATCTTACATCCCCTCCTACAAACCATTTTGCCGCTCTTAGATAAAGAAGTTCTTCTAGGCTTTTGTTGGCTGTCTATGAAGCTAGTTTCATGGACTCCTGATTTTTCATTGGGAGGTTTATGTTTTTTTTTTGTTTCTCTGGGAAAGTTTTTCTTCGCATTCAAAAATAAACAAATCTGAACTTTGCTTTTGATATTTCATTGCATTTTATTTATTTATTTATTTTTGGTGACATGTTTAAGTCGGAGTTCGATGCTGTTTGGGGTTACGATTTTTCTCCACTGTTTGTATGTTCTCTCTCTCTATACATACACCCTTGTGCAAATTAATTGAAACAAATTTTTTTTTCATGACTTTAAAATTATCCCTTTATTCTTCACCGATGATGCTAAAATTAGTAAAATATGGATGAGATACTTAAATCCTTTACCTATCATCAATTTCCACTAATCAGAAGCTTATCTACTGTTCAAAGGCACCTTATTGTACCGGTCGGCCAGTCTATCGGTTTATGAAGAAACAGCTTCTGACTTCACCAATGAAAAAAAAAAATCGCTATTTGTGGGTGTTAAAATATAAGAATTGAGCAGCTAAAAATTGGAGGAAACGACTATTTAGTGACAAATTCATTTCATTATCCAAGGTCAACGAACTCAGGTAGTTGTGACCTATTAAAAATCCCCATTTTGATCATTAAATATTGTTACTTGACCCTCAAAACTCCAAAATTCACCACTGCCGTATTTTAAAACACAACGATTGATTTTTAATGAATTTTTAAAAATCCGACGCGCAAAAGCGCGCTTTTCTGATACGTCACTAGTTACGTCACTCGGCCTCAATTCTCAGCTCTCCGCGACGGACCCGTGTTATCGCTACGGACATTTTGAGCGCGTACTTATTTTTAATTTTTAGATATTTAATAATCCTTTTGATGCATGATGGAGACAGGATACGTCAAAGGACAGTCCAACAATCTCCCTCAAGTGACATCAATGATGGTTTTTGCCTATTTTCGAGAGGACGAGCGATTTAAATCTTCCAAAATCACGAGGAGTTAATAGTCTTCAAGTGCGTCTTCAACGTTTCCCTCGCTTCTCCCGGTCGGCTGAGGCGCGGCGGAAGTACCGATGACGTTTCTTCCGCAGCCGAGTGACGTCACATTTTCTTGAACTTTAAAAATTATTTAAAAAAAAACTACTTATCGTATAGCAAAAATTTTTTCACCGATGATGTTCACACATGTTACTCTATCATATAAAAATAAAATTGAAAAATCGAAAACTACCCTTGTAAATCACCCTAAAAAGATGTTTTGGGGTTGTCTCGGTTTCAATGGGGTAGGTTCCTTGAAGAAAGTTGATAGTATGATGTATTCTGAGAAATATATTGCCATTCTGGAAATAAAATGCTTTACTAGTGTTGAAGGAACGATACCCACATGAAACGGTATTTTTTCAGCAGGATTTAACCCCTTGTCATGCGTCCAAATGACCAAGAAATTCATGTCTGAGAACCAAATTGAGACATCTAAATAGCCTGAACTCTCCTGACATCAATCCAATCGAGAATCTTTGGCTATGTGCAAAAATCGACTATTGCATGAGGACTGTTCAACTATGGAGAAACTAATCACTGCGCTAATTCATAGACACACATATTACAAATGAGTGTAAAAAATTGATAGATTCCATGGCGAATCGTGTCCAAATGTTTACAAAGAGTTGTAGACATCATATTATGTTAAAAAAACGTTTGGTTTTATATAAATTTAAGCAAAATAGTTCTTTTCTTAGTTTTCTCAATTTTTCGAGTTTGTTTCAATTAATTTTTCACAAGGGTGTATATTATACATATTTTCTCTCTCTGTGTGTGTGTGTGTGTATATATATATATATATATATATATATATATATATATATATATATATATATATATATATATATATATATATATATATATATATATATATATATATATATGGCTATTCTACCGTCACGTACGGGACAAATCAGACTCAATAATTCACCAACACGTCCTAATATTTTACTAATTGCTACACGTCCTAATATTTTAACTAAACAGGAGTAAACACATCTTTTAATGTTTACATTTGATGAAAAAATACTCCTGACACAATTTTTATCGAATATTTTTAATTTATTGAAATGTTATTTATTTGTATGCGTCACATTACAAACTATCGGTTTTAAGGCCTTTTCTTTTAAATGATTGTTTATTTTCTTGTAAATATGTATTTCTATTTATTGTTTCTTGTGTCGTGTAATGCAGAAATATACAAATATGTTGAAAAAA
>JAXGGA010009755.1:0-49986 GCA_038373865.1 Uloborus plumipes
ATCATAGTGTTAATTCCCAAGTCTCCTTAGCTCCGTTCCATTTGTCTACCAACGAACTACTTCTTGAAAGACAAAATTAATTCTGTTTATGAAGCGCTTATACTGCTCCCCCTGCTGGTGGACGAAATCAGCAGCATACCTCTATCTTTTCTTTTTAGGAAAGCAGAAATACTGATGTGTATCTATTGAAAATCATTGCACTAAAATCAAGGAGATTTCAAAACTTTCAAGTGTTAAAGAGATCTCAATTTAAAAGTTTAAAACTTTATAGGGGTTAAAATAGACCTGAAAATTAAAATCTCCAAAGGATTTTAAAGTTCAAATTTAATAATTTTTAAAACATTACTTTTTCTGGAGCTTTTAAAAAATTAGAAAATCATTAAAGCTAATAAGTTAAAATATGTATAAAATCTTCGTTCTTAGAGATATTTAAAAATGTTTTAAATGATAGTGATAAAAAGTTACAGCTTTCTCTATCTAAAACCATTAACCAAAAACAAAGTACCATTAAAGACCATATACATCATGCTAAAAACTTTGGCCTTCTAGGACTTCCGTTATGCTTGATCGAAGGATATTACTTTCATATACTTCTCTTATTGTTTGGCTAAAAAATTCATTAGATAATTTTTGAGGAAATATTGCAGCTCCGCAATCATTGTCAAATCATCATAATCAAAAGAAGAATTTTCAGGCAACTTGTTCTCGTCGAACATTGAAAAAGTTTCAACCTTAAAAACTTTTTGAATCCAGCTGCCATAAATAGATTTAACCAGTATGTGGGAGAATTTGAGAAAGCAAGAATAACCTTTCTACTCCTTTCCACCCTGACAGCTTAGAGGCTCCCTACCTCTGGGTGCCCTAAAAAATTTTTACCAATATTTTGAAAGACAGGTAATTGTTTAAGGAATTCAGACAACTCAAAAAAAAAATATCTAAATTGATTGCTATTAGGTTTTGTGTTGAACACCCCTACCAGGGAACAAATGCAGAATTTTCTAGTCATTTTCTTTCGGTAAATGTGTAAAAAGGAGTTAGTTCTGCAAATTCATCTAAGAAAAATGCTTAAAACCTTATTTTGTAGGAAAAATACGAAGTGTTCATTCACTGGTCGGTATACCCTATCACTTGTTTACACCCTCAGTGTACTGCAGCTTGTAGTCAAGCAATTACAATGACAAAAAGATGCGGTATTGTAATTCTATAGCACTTTCTTCACTTGCATAATGCCCCTACATGTGTGCCGGGTCTACCTTCTCAACGTTGCATAATCGAGCCATGGAAATTGCCCTGACTTATGCTATGAAAATATCTGATCCTCTTTGGTCATTTATACAGAGTATTGCGTTTCACCAAAATATAATAGCTTACAATGGATTCAACAGCTACAGACGAAATGATGTAATTTCAAAGACAAGATCAAGTATTGACGTAATATACATGATTTTGCGAATTTAATTACTAATGACTGATAAAAATTTCAATGAATGAACTTGTTCTTAGCACCATATAAGTGATTCTTGTAAAGTAGTTATATACGCGAGTAACCGTATAAAACAAACCACGTGGATGCTGACAGCCTAGATGCAACTACTGCACCTTCCCTTTCTCCCTAATACCCCCCCCCCTCTCCAAGTCCAAAAGTGGGCGTGGTGCAAATATGTACTTGGTGGACAAAAGACCCCGAAGTCAATGGGATATGGTTATGAGTTCATTGTCGCCACCGAATGGGGGGAGGAAGCGTTTTATCATATGAATAGGCGGGTCTTTAGCATTCATGTTAGGTCCTCGAATTGGCGGGGCGATCGCCATTGAGGATTGTATAACGGTTTTCATGATCAAACCTATTACAATCCCAATAGCAAGCTGTTACTTTTTGCTCGCTTTGAATGGAAACGTTTAAGCGCTGATAATGTCTTCAATGAAAGCATTCACAGATATTCTCGCGCGGGTCCCCAGGAACTTATGAATAAATATTAGACTGGGAGGGGATGCTCTCTCCTCGTTTAATGCCGACGAGAATGGGATGACACTGAAGAGCAAAAACTAAGTTCAAAACGTCCCATGGGAAACGGAAGAGATACTAACATAAATGAATATATTAATGAAACAAGCCACGTCTCACTTTTTTTACTGAGCAATGAAGATTTCTCATTGCATTCACTTTATACAGTGGCAGAACATCTTCTCTCATTCTCTTGTCTCTACGATTGTAAAATAGTACGTCACACGATCGATTGTTTTTAGGGGAGTGTAGACCTCCCCCATGCTGCTGTTGGTAGATAGCGAGTCACGTTATTCATTGCTTTATGTATTTATTTATATTTTTCAGATGGTAAATTTTCTCGTTTGCTCGCTTTATTAGCTTTTCAGTTCTATATTTTGTCGATTATTATCAGTACAACAATTGCTAATTCATTTATTTATTCATTTATTTTGGTTGATTTGTTTTTGTATTTACTTTGTTGAGTTTACCTTTCTTCTTCAAACGTTATTGACGGGGTGTTTTGTTGGAGTATGCAGTCCCGAAAGCTTAATTAAAATCACTTATGCGTTTTTCAAAGTGAGTAATATCTGTGGTTCTTTTTGCCTGTAGAAAATTCCTATAAATTTTTGAGGATTGTTGTCAGTATTCTTCAGCTTTTTGTTCCATCGACTAATCTATATACATAAAAGACTACTTTTGTATGCGTATGTCCGGGGTAATCTTCAAAACTACTGAACCGATTTTAACCATTTTTTTCACCGTAGATAGCTGCAGTAACAGGGAGCAGGATAAGCTATAATTTATTTCTAAAAAGCTTAGTTTAAAAAAGTTATTATGGAAAATAGTAAATTTCATATAGTTTCCCCATTAAATGATTAAATTTTCAGTCCACTGTTGCAAAAATTTTTTGCCTGGTAACAACAATATTAATGGTGATCAAATGAAAATGTGAACCAAGGCTTCTCTGGAGTAAGTATGAAATTTATTGATTTCTTAGGATTTTTATATTCATCTGTGCCAATAATCGCTAACGAGATTAAATAAAAAGATAATTGATTTTGGCAACAGTTAGAGAACAGAAAATGTTTATAGTCAAAAAATTTCTAAGTTAGGTACATAAGATGTTTTCACCAATGTAGTCACAAGGATATAAACTAATGATGGGACTTATTTTACGTGTAATGTTTGGAAATACTTGACTCCAGTGCGATTGATTTTACAGGGTGCGACAAAATAACTTGCTGATTTTAATTGGATGCTAATTAGCAAGGAGTGGTCGGAAAGGAGTGGGAAGAGTCTCATTTTAAAGAGAGGGTCCTGAAGTTTTGTTATCTCATAGTTTAGTTGTCGCCATGCGTTAGACAAAGGAGCAACGAGCGTTAGCCGCCGAATCTTACTTTTCAAATAATCTTTCGGTGGTCGCCACTCAACGTGCCTTTCGAACTCGGTTCACAATTCAGCCCGTTGTTCCCATTCCTGGCTGGGAATCGACTGTTTTGTGGTTGAAAACATTCAGGGAAAGTGAGAGTATGGCAAACAGAGGCCCAGGAGGTCAACGGCTTTCCAGAACCCTAGAAAACGTCTAAAAAGTGAGGGAGTCGTTTTTGCGCTCTCCCAGGCGTTCGGCGCGTAAACACTCTGCTGCTTTGGGGATTTTTGATTGGACACGGAGACGAATTCTTCACAACGAACTCCAGTTTCATACCTACAAACTTGCTGTGGTTCACCAGTTGAGTGATAACGTCTCCTTGAAAGGTGACGTACCGTGACCGGCCCGCTCTTCCGATTTGACACTCTGTGACTATTTTTATGGGGGTATCTAAAATCGATCATTTAACAACGACAAGCCCTGGACCCTGCAACGCCTGGAGAACAACATTCGGCTTACTATCACCAACATCCCATCAGTCGATATGCTCGAAAGAGTGCAACAAATCTAGGGTTCATGAGTGCATCATTAACAAAGGCCGTCATTCTTCCCGATGTAGTTTTTAAATCTAACTAATATAAAAATTCAGAATGGGTACCATATCTTATAAAAAGTAGTTAACTTATACATGATGTATTTTTCCCTTAGTTGACTTTTCAAGTCTGCAAGTTTCTCCGCCGCACCCTGTACCAAGCTTATAACATTTCCGATTTACCTAAACATTATTTGTAGCTTGCATTTGTATTTAAGGTGTGTAATACAGTTTTTTAGTTTGTCCAGTCAGAAAAAAATGCCATTGTTTACAGAAGTAGCCATTGTGTGTATAGATATGCATTTTAATGTTGAAAAATTCATGAACAAGTGTCACTAAAACACCATACCCGGCCGAAACCCGGGCAGGGCCGGGTACCCGGCTAGTTATTATCTAAAGAGCATGTTTATTGTTGTGGCATGAAGAGATGGTGGATGAACTGGAGGTTTTGCTGGTTTGTTTCAAACTTGGTTGCGTAATGGCTACTAACCATTTACTATTGCATTCCCCGAGACTAGTAATCATTCATTAACGAAGCACCACTACCTGCAAAGGCCACTGCCATGAGAATTTTGCCGCCCAGTTACTAGATGGAGGTAGGGGAGACCGGGGCAAGATGACGATGCTAAGAATCGTTGCTTATTATTCACTCATTTTCAAGGATGGTAAAATTATTTTTATATGAGGCGTTAGAGTAGTCCTTTGTATCCTAAAATATATTACCAATTATTTTTTGAAATTAAAAAAAAGGTATGATTTTCTTATGTTTTCATAACCTTAACAATTCGTCATCTTGCCCCAGTACCGGGGCAAGATGACTTTCGCCTTGGGGCAAGATGACGACTCTATAAAAGGCGCAACATTGTTATCTTTTAAATACGTTACATGGTTTAACAAATGATAAATATGTTTCTACATCTGAGAAAGCATTAAATTAAGCATTGTAAAGTAATGTATATATACAAGGGTTTAGTAGTGCAGCTAACAATAGTCGCAAATAAAAATGCCATTTTAATAATTGGAACAGTCCTCATGCCACCACTTTTGGCATTCACAGCAGTGGATCCATTTTTCTGTTGGACGATCACAATATTCCTCTTTACAAGCAGAACATCTTATTTCACCATCCTTTGAAGTTGATGCCACTGGGTTGCCATGCCTGATTTTTTCTGACTTCGGGCTAAAGAAACAAAGTTTGAGTTTTCTTACTCCTTTTTTTGCTTCACGTTCTTCTGTCCTCTGTTTTTTTAGACAATCCTTTTTCTCTTTTTGTTTGGCGCTTTCTTCTAGCAGTTCTTTGACGGGTGAGCTCGTAAAGATACTTGAACTCATTTTTTTTTCTTTTTTTTGCCACATTGTAGTGCTTTTGGCAATGGCTTTAAATCAAAAACACTTAAATCTTCTTTTCTGCACTGGAATCAGAATTTGTCATCAATTCTGTATCTACTGGATCTTTTATATGTGGTTTTTTACTGACAGGGTCTGGGGGTTGGCACTATTATTTTCAGTTCCCTCTTTAACAGCATCAAGATCAGTTGTTTTTGAAGCAGCGAAATCATGATCGTTGCGGCTCGATCCAACATTCTTGAAAACCTTGAACGGCATTTGCAATTGTAGCGGCTTTAAAGTAAGCTATGCTCAAAAATTCACCAACATTTTTATCTGTGATGGTCTGCCCTGGATGAGTGACCATATAGTTGTCATATGCTTGACTATAATAATTTTAAAATGGGCCGAAAATTGCCAAATCAAGAGGGTGGAGACCCAAAAATGATAATGAATTTCTCTCTGCAATATAATATAGCCTGCAAAGTCATGTGGGATTTATGATTATCAATGATTAACAAAACAGGAGATTCTTTGTTTGATTTTACGTGTTGGTAAAAGTGCTGCAAAAAAGAGAAAAAAAGTATCCTCATTACTCCAGCCATTATCACTACAGTGACCTACAGTTCTTGCTGGGGCTTTATCGATAAGTTTAGGAAGCATTCGTTTTCTAGCAAAAATCAGAAAAGGTGGCAGGTAAAAGCCAGTGACACTTATGCAACAAGTTATTGTTACATTCCTTCCTCTCTCTGCTGAAACAATCTTTGAAACTCTTCTGAATCCTGTAGGACTGACTACCATGGGCAGCTTATATTACCATGGGCAGCATAGAATCTTTGCTCCATTCTCCTCTTGAGGATTTCTTCTTGTATTGTCGAACCATATCTGATCGTCATTATATGTATCATTAACAAACAATTAGTTTGGCTCTTCGGAAGAGGGGTGGGGTATGAGGGACTTAGTATAATATATTATTACATACATTAGTATATATATTAGTATAACTATAAATAAGCATTTAGAGAACTTAATAGAAGGGGCAACATAGTTAGTTTCATAAATTCCGAAACATGGGGCAAGATGACGAGCTCGTCATCTTGCCCCGTGTTTCGTTTCGTCATCTTGCCCCAGACTGCCATTTTTGAAGGATTCGTATTTATTTCCATAAAAAATGCGTTTATTTGGTGCTTATTCATATAAATAGGTAGTATTTAAACTAAGGTACACATTAATACTAATGAGAAGCAATAAATCTTACCTGTATTTGCATCAGAGCTTATTTGCACATGGATAAAAGTTAGATCGCGGTAGCGGTAAACCAGAACAACTTCAGAACTGTCTTGAAAATGGCGATTTCAGCGACTTTATACTATTGCTGAACGAAGAATAGATAGAAGAATCTCTAATGACCAGCTAAGGCTGCTACCTAGCGGGAAATGAAAAAAATACGAAATTCGTCATCTTGCCCGGCTCGTCATCTTGCCCCAGTCTCCCCTACTTGGGCTCTATTCGATGCAAAATTGCACTAGAAATTTAACTTTGCCAGAGATACTCCATGTCAAACAAATACTCGAGGGATATTTTACAAGCATCAAATCATACGACATGGACACTGTCGATTTTATGCATAACGCATACAATACGGGAGCCAATATAATGTTCCACATGTCTTGAGTACTCGAATAGAGCAGCCGAGATGCAGGCAAAAGATCGCAAACAACTTGGGTATATCTTTAGACTGGTTACTAAAATTATAGTAGTACACCAAAGAAAGGTTAATAACCATGATAAGTCAGTACGTTGAAAAGTGAAGACAAAAGTATGCGGTGGTAAGTTGTAGCTTTAAGTACAGGTTTTTTTCTTATGCATTATAATGAGTCGATAATACTTAGAATATATGCTTTTAATCGACTTATGTGGGTTGAAATATAATTTGCAATATTATCAATAAGTTTCAGCGAAAGAACACACAAGAGGGAATTAATGAAACAAAATTCCACCTGATTTTGTTTTGAAATTAATTTTTGCGGTTTGCTGTCGTCCCCAAAACTCCACAATGCCTTTATTTTCAAGCAGTGGAAGAAAATCTCCATTTTATTAAGGTCTATAAATAGTAATCCATGAAACAAGTAAAAAAGAAAATAATGATCCATGATGACTTTCGCAATTTTATTTCCTTCTCAAACAACAAAAGTAATGAATTATTTAAAAACTATAAACACTTATTAAGAATTAACTGAAGAAACACTTTAGGAAGAACAATGGAAAAGGTAATATTCACACTCTCTTTTAGTTACTCAATACCCCCAAACTGCGCCAGACTTCATCATTAGTTTCTAAACTTAATATATTAAAAATCGATGCAACTTCAACCGTAAATGCACCAAATAAGCGCAAGATTCCTGGAGGTATCTTTTGGAGAGGGTGATTTAAATCTCCGAACAAACTACTAACAATCCCAAAAACAAACCTTTTACATTTATTAAAGAAAATTCATTCTTCTATTTGATATTGTTCGGAATAATCCCCAGATTCCCCTCCTGACCCCTTCCTTTGTTGCGGGACTTTATTATGGCGAATAGTCTGCGCCGAAGTTCCCTTCTCCGAGGAGGAATAATAGTTGAAACTTTTCATTTCAAGGATTAAAGGGCAAAGCGCAGAAGAAAACGCTGCAGGCAATTAATCCGCACACGCGACAGAACTTCTGTAGGTGTAGTCAACCAAGAAGTTCTCTTCCTCCCCCCCCCCTTCCTCCGGTCACCAACTTCTTATTCTCGCATTCTAAAAGATTAAGGGTGGATGGAACTCAAAACTCGTTCCACCGGTGATGCTGCAAACAATTAATATTCCGTCGTCAATATTTACTCTTCGTTTTAATTAATTCGTAAAAGTTTCTGATCTCCCGCTTCCCCTGCGTTCTAATTCTTCTCTTTCGGAAGCGCGACGGGTGCTGAAGGAGAGGGGGAGGGGGCGATTGCATCATCCGTAAAAGGAGTCAAATATTGACACTCGCCTCCAGTCCGGAGTGCGTCCCCCCACTTCTTTTGACCCTCCCTCTTCAAACCAAAGTCCTCCCACAAGCCGTTCGCAGAGACAGTGGCGTACGTCATACAAAACTCGTGCCAGCAGGAAATCAACTCAAATGAAATTATGACCTCTCAGATCTCTTATTATTAACCAGGCTACAAAAGGACTGAGAAGTGAATGTTTCGTTTTCACATTGGGCTGTCGGAACAGAAGTATGTTGTAAAAGATACAGGAGATGTTGAAATGCTATTAAAAAAAGCAACACGCTAGAGCTACATGCTGCGCATTTCTCGAGTATGAGACAGTACTTTTAGCTCAAACATTTTCGCTTACATCTATCTATAATTAATGGTAGTATTCTTCGCCTGGAACTATTAACCCTACACTGCATGGTGTTGCCAATTGGCTACATGGACAATTTGTCCTCCTTATGAATAGCAGAATGTAGTCATAAGGCAACTCAATGCATAAAAAGCAAGTATTGGGTATATTTAAAACAATTATCATTATTTATCCTCCATACATGGCAGTACTGGTCTGTTACATGCTCTTAAATGAATCCATATGGATAGCTTTTAAAATTACTTAAACTACCAAGATTTGAAATTTTTTTTACAATGAAATATTTTTCTTTATCTTTTAAAGAAATAACCTGAATAAAATAAACATTTATCTTTCGTTTAAGATGGGTTTTACATCAAAATAATTATTTGGAAAAAATCTAGGACATAATACATGTCTGTAGTCATTTGGCAACATTATGCAGTAAGCATCCAGAGAACACTTCGATTCATCTCTGAAGGAAATGAAGTATGTGCTTTTATGTTTCGCGCTAGCTTCTTTCTCTTTTTGCAAGGTATAAAATAATCATGCGGACCCAAAAGTGGTACTTTTGGCTAGTCTACCGTTTATTAGATTTCGCAATTATCAATGCTTAGTTGATGTTCAACAGAGTGAACAAACAAAAAATCAATAGTGAAAAGCCTTCAAAACGTGTTAATTTTATATTTCAGTTTAGCACAAACGTTGTGCTTACACGGACAAGTAAAATCATTAATAATTTTAAAATATAGTTTTGAAAAAAACTAAAAAATACGCTTTTACATAGGAATGCGCTGTGATCATCATGGGTTTCCCTCTGATTTTCAAAGCTACTGAATATCCGCACTTAAATTTACATGCACTTATAATATATCAACATGCAATACAGTTTAGCCTGTACAAAATAAAATGATTATTGTCTGATATTTATCGACTGTGGAAAAATCTTAATCATCGATATAATACTCCCACATTCGAAACGTTCAGTTTTTTTTCTTTTGTTGGCATATTCCGTATGTATCCAATAAAAACCTTTTTAAAATTATGTCAAAACGTAAGGTAATCCGCATATTAAATTAATCAAACCCTTAAACAAGACTACATTACCATTAACTTGCGTTTTTGCACAAATAATTGTCAAACGTTCCCTATTAATTACGAAATCATTGAGTTCAAAAACTGTTAGCGTCATTTTATGGTCAGCAATAGTATCTCAGCATTTGATGACTATTTCTCTGAGACAAAAATTAGTGACATAATAATACTTAATGTATTTTCATAAAGTAGGGAGGGGAGTAAAATTATCCTAGATATCCCAAAAAAGTTATCCAAAATTTGGTGTGTTTTGAGTTCAGGAAAAAAACCCAAAGGTGAGTATAAATTGTTTCTATAAATCATTATTGGCCCAGGCAACGCCGGGAATTTTTGCTAGTATTAAATATATTACTTTTATGTTTGCAAAGAATGTAATTTTTATCTTTTATTCAGAGTTACATACATACATACATACAAACAAACCCACATGTGAAATTAATAAAAGCGTATTAAAAAGAGGGAGACCATTAGCTACAGAGGAACTAGTTACAAACCAAAAAAAAAAGAAAAAAGAAAACTTGCGTGAGAGAACCTCCAAAAGATATCAGATTTGACAGAATTGATCATCGGAAAGAACACAGTACAAATAAACAATGAGTAAAATGTCAAACTGTAAAGGATTACAAGAGTACAGTGAACCAAATGTTCAATTCCTCTATTTTTTTTACAAAAAACAACTAATTTCAAGACTATCATTTAAAATCATTTTTATCTGTTGAATGCATGGTGTAGCCATTTGGCAACAAAACTATTTTAATTAGAAAGTGGTGAAAATTTAGAGTTAATTTTTTTTAAAATATTTTTCCATGTTTTCTTATTACATTGACAAACACGTATATTTTTTTCTAAGAAAAATAAAAAATCATGCAGTGTAGGGTTAATAAGCAAACTCCCAGCAACTATTATACAAAAAATTATTATTACTATTCAACACCAAAAAAAATAGCAGATTAAAAAAGAAAAACACTTCACGAGTAGTTCGAGTACTATAACACTACAGAGAACAGAAGATATTAAAGCAAGAAGTTCTGTCAAAAACTAAACGAGCCTACTTTCCCGTACATCGACATCGGTATTCTAGCATCTGATCATTATTCTCTTGATTATCTGAGACTGAAAATTATGTCAAACATACCTTTTTAGAACTTAAAGCTGATTTCTAAAAGCAAAATATACCGTAAAATGGGGTGAGTCGAAACACTTTTCAGCTTTGATTGCAAAAAAAGCAGTTAAAAGATTTTTTTTAAATTTGATTTTCTGGGTAAAAACTTCAGTCTTGCTTTACTTTTGATATTCCAAGCAAAGACAAAACATTTTGAGCAGTTATTTTTAAAATATATAGGAAATTATGGGTGTTCCGAATCACCCCTCTGATAGGGGTCAATCGGAACACATGTTAAAAATTTTATTTTTCTCCATTTAACCTGTAATAGGTCTCACAAACATGAGCAATGGTGATGGGGGAGAATAAGAACAGATAATTACTGTCAAATAAAAGTATAATTTCAATACCAGTAAACGTTTATAATTTGTCAAAAATCAAAATAATTTTGAACTTATGAAAAATGAAAAGTAATTTTAAGAAATGTTTTTGAATTGAAATACAAAGATTTAACATGAATGGAAGTCACTCATGTCGTCCACAAATATGTACTTGTCTTTAAAACTAGCAATTGTGACTTGGCTTAAGTTTTTTCATGGCATCTTCTGGGATGAACTCTGCCTTTTCTTTAGGTGCTTGAAATGTCTGGGTTTCGGGGATTGTCCTGAAATATTTTAACGCTTATTCATGACTATCTGTATACTGGCCTTTTGCTATATAAAGTCTATATGACTTTCCCCCGCGTATTTTAAGTAAAAAAAAATTCTGGAGAAAAAATCTTTTGAAATCTGCAACTTTTTGTCATTCTAAGATCTAGTTGCTCACGAGAAGGGATTAACAGTAATAAATCCTCGTCCTTGTCTTGATTAGAAGAATTAGGTTAGAATCTTGCTTTTTCAAACAGTTTCCTTCAAATTAGTTTGAATTGGAACAACAGAACAAAGTGTTCCGATTCACCCCGCAGTTTTTTTTCCTACGGCATTTTTTCAGAATTCTTCATTTTTATGACAAAATTTATAAAAAATGTAAATTCTAATGTATATTCTCTGTTGTTCAGATACATGTATAATTGAAACATACCACTGTTAGGTTTAAAATATAAGAAGGCTTGTTCTTGCATATGAAGTTTTGCAGTCTATGAAAATGTGATGTTTTCTAGCATTCCACGTGCAGCCCTCATTAGAAGCCAGTAGCTTTTCAAGATTGACAAAAGTAATTTTTTCCTACTTCCTATGATCTTGCCTTTCTAAAAAAAAAATTAATGGCGAAAAATACCCAATAGTATATTTATGAAGAATTTCTTTGTACGGTCGGGAAGTTTTGTTCCGATTGACCCAGCTGTTCCTATACACCCCATTTTACGGTACCCCTCTCATCAGATGAAATAGACACGTAAAAAGTAAATAAATGAATAAATAAAGTTTTGTCGCACCTTTTAAAGAATGTAACTGTTACAGTTCTTCCATAGAAAAATTCCTCAATCGTTTTCGAAAAAATAAATAAATAAATAAAGTAAAAGTACAAAGAACATCAAAACACTTTTTATCGGAGAAAGAAAAAACAAAAAAGAAAAAAAAAACTCGTTCGTTAATAAAATGTCTCGAATTTCATTTTTAATCCGTTGCCAGTTGTTAAATATAAATAAAGAATAAAATGCCCTCGTGAATGAAAAATTTTTGTTACGAAAAAAAATCGTCTGCCAAAAAAAAAATAATAATAAATAAAATAAAAAAAAATGAATAAATAAACACAAAATCGTCTGCCCAGTCTTTTTTTTTTTTTTTTTTTGAGCCTGCATTGCCGCTATGTTTGCGGGGTCGGAATCAGAGTCCTCACAGAAGATTATTCAGAAAAGTACTTTACAATACATTATTTATCAAAACCATTTTCTTACAAAGTTAGTTTGAAGGAAATCCTCCTTTAAGTTCAGGATCAACATTTAACTTAAATTTCCTCGTAGGCTCAATGTCAAGATTTTTCTGAACGGTTCAACATTGAACAAAAAATGGTTCAAATCAAACAGCGAACGAAGTAAGGGAATGAGCCTCTCCGAGATCTTTCGAACAAAAAAAGGTTTATTCAATTCGGACGATTCACTTAAAAATTATTAGGTGGGGAAAGCTGCTTGGACGGTTCAATGTTGAACCAAAAAATGTTCAAATGGAAAATTTAAATACGGTAATGAAGTATCCTTGCTGAGAACCTTCGAGCAAAAAGAAAAAAAGTTTGTTTAAATTGGACTGTTCACTCAAAAGTTATTAGGGGTTGACAGCTTGTTTAAACGGTTCAATGCTGAACGAAAAATTGTTCGAATTGGAAATGTAAATACGGGAATGAAGTATCCTTGCTAAGATCTTTCGAATAAAAAAAAGTTTATTCAAATCGGACTGTTCACTAAAAAGTTAGTATCGCGGGACAGGTTGTTTGAACGGTTCAAAGTTGAACCAAAAATTGTTCAAATCGAAAAATCAAATATGGGAATGAGCTGCACTCGGCGAGATCTTTCCAACAAAAAAAAGTTTGTGCAAATCGGTATGTTCATTCAAAAGTTATTAGGGAAGGGGGGCAGACAGACCGACCGACAGACGCACAAATTCTTCACCTCAATACCCTACTTTCCGATTTTTTAATTTTCCAATATTTATTTTACGTTTTCGTTTCTTTTTGACTTTTTTTTTTTTTTGGACTTGGCGATATTTTTTGGACTTGGCGATATTTTTTGAACTTGGCGATATTTTTTGAACTTGGCGATATTTTTTGAACTTGGCGATATTTTTTGGACTTGGCAAATATTTTTTTTGAATACTTTTTTCGTCTTTCTTTTATTTTTAACGGGAAAGTATGCTAAAAAATCTATTCAAACGATTATTTTTCCATGGAAAAAAAAAGTAACAATGTTTTTTTTTTTTTTTCAATTATTTTTTTGTTTTTAATTTGCTATTTTGAAATAACATCTCTATTTTGTAAGAGATTTAACAATAGTGTCCCAGTGTCCCTGAACCTTTCGATTTCTATTCAGGCTGGCAGCTCTGAAAAGTTACATTAAGGCTAAAGATTTTTTTAAATTGCAGTATTACAACTACTGTAATGAAATACTTCATTTTTTTTTTTTTTTTACGAAAAACGAAGCAAAAAAACAAATCTCTACAGTGAAAAGCAAAAATTTTTGAGCAAAAAAAGGAAGCATTTATTACATAGATACAATTGATTTTCTTGTTGTAAGTGAAATTTTATTAGTGTTTACATTTTTCCTTTTTAACGCATAATTTAGGTATTTTTAGTACGTGCATATTTTACTGGTTCAGTTGTGAATGCAATGCAATTTTAATGCAGCAAAATAAAATTTCTGAATGTTTTAAAACTCAACCTTGAACCTTCCTAATATCACAAGATTTCTATTATTTATAATATTGCATAGAATACTGCAACACACACAGCTTACTTTCAACTTCAAAAATAACTTCAAACTGTAACTTCAGGATTATTGAATTATGCAATCAGCTGGGTAAAATATTGCAAATTGTTTTTTTTTTTCGTAAGTCAAACGCACCAAAAAAATTGAAGTGGCTCAAAGTTACCCCTGATGGCTGTATTTTTTTTTTTTTTTTTTTTAATTTATTAACTGATTAAAATCTCCTAATAATAAAAGCTGATAGAATAAATATTTTACGCATTGTGCGTATGTAAGAGAGAGAGAGAGAGAGGAAAAGAGAGCGAAAGAAAGTGTGTGTGGTGTGTGTGTTTCCTTTTTTTCTTGAAAATAATAGTAATGTTTCAGATATTCCGCCAATATGTTACTGATTTTAATTTGTTTTTTATTTAAAAAGTCTAAATAGGTGGTTATAAAAACCTACAACGTTACAAGTAAATTTATAATGGTAAATACCGCAAAACATAGAGGCAAAAAAAGACATTTGATCGTCGCCTAAGCCTAAAAATGTTTTTAGAAAATATCTATGCTGTGTTAAGGGAGAAAAAAAAAAACACTTGTGTAGAGAGCAAGGTGTATTGTCGATCCACGTGTAGATGAGATATACTGGATAAATCAGTGGAATAGTCTAACGAGAGCTGTTCCTCTTTTGAACGCCATTGACACTGTATGATATTACTCCACAAACTATAATTTATACGCAAAATGAGAAGAATTCAATAAATTCTTATGTTTTTCATGAATAACCAACAAGTTCTTACATGTGTCAATAAAATATCACTGCTCACAATGTAATGCATGAACTGTTTTACCAGTAATGATTATCACACGTTGAATTTCACCCTTGGCTTGGGTGAAAAACTGGCACCCTCAATTCAACAAGCAGCGCGAGTGAAAGATGGAACCGTATAGGAGAGCATACTGGCACCCTCACTGTTCACTATTGCAGATCCCCCCTGTGCTGTGTGTGTTTTTGTTTTTCAATTGTGTTTACTTTTATTTATTGTTTTTATTCAAGAAGTCTTGGTGCATTTTCACCTTGAATTCTGATTTGAAAATGATTGAAACTTGTAATCAAAGGCATTTTCTCACAGTTCAGACTTTCCCACTTATTTTAAAAGAATTCATGATTTGGATTCAACTCAGTAGTTTAAAATACTATTGACATTTACTACAGCATTATCTGTGCCGAAATTGAAGAGGGAAGCTATTTTATGGATCCCTTTCAAGAACAATAAAAAATATTCAGTTGTATTATAGGATTAATAAAAAATTGAATCGTTTCATTTACTTCTAAAATTTTAATCAAGAGTAACAAATTAATACGTATGTATAGTTCGACATTCGAATATCTTTATGGAATAAAAGATAAGGGTATTTGAAAAGCAGTTTTTGTTAAACGTCAAGTTGCTCGACAGATTAAAAATCGAAATATATCTTAATGATCTATTCATTTCAACTGATGGAACAAAAAAACAAGTAAGCGTAGGCGATAACGAACTCAGCATTCGTTATCAGGCCCGTCATTCAGGGGGGGAGGGGAGTCAATTGCCCCCCCCCCCCTGGCTTTGAAAAATCAATGTATTTACATATAAGTTGGAGTGGTTTTTAATGTTTTCCAATGAAATTGTATTGTGTTTGAACCCTTTGCCTCCCCCCTGGAAAAAATTGAAATGACGGCCCTGTTCGTTATCAATAACGCCAAAGAAATATATTAGAGCGATTCCATACCAAATCACCGAAAAAAAAAAAGTTGGTCGCACGACCGACTCGGATTTTTTTTTTTTAATTTGGTACACAGATTGATGGTATAGAGGTATGAAAAAGCCCAAAAGGAAAGTTACCTGCTCCACTTATTTCCCGAGATACGGGTTCTCGAAGTTTGTCCGGACCTTTAAAATATCAAAAAATTGATGTTTTTTAATAATTTTTTCTTAAAATTTTTATTCATGCAATATGAAAGTGTTTGATATCTACGGAAACTAGCTACTCCTGGCATTCAGAAAAAAAATTTGGCAATGTTTATAACGGAAAATGTTAAGGTACAGCACTCTTAGAAGTTGCCATCACAAAAATTTGATTTTCCCGATTTTGCTAAAATTGAGGAATTTATTCCAAAAAGAGGAAGACATAACCAAGGTTTACTCACTTTCTAGTAGTGTACAGATGTTTACTATAAATGGTTACACAATGCATAACTTTGATTTCTCACTCCTTCTTGGAAATATTTTAGCTTAAATATAAGCCATAAGGCAAAAAATGCATTTTTGGCCATCTTGGCAGCCATTTTTCTCATAGAGGGGGAGCAGTAGAAACTTTAATTTTTTTTAAAAACAAGCCACTGATATGTTAGCTATTCACAGGAAAAGAGTTTACTTTTGGTTATTTCTCCCATTAAGAGATATCCTGCTGACAGTATATGCATGTTTTTCGCGACGACCATATGTTTTTGTTCCCCCTCTCATGGTCTTAAAATTAATTAAACCAAAAAATAATGATATACTTATTAATAGCTGTATTATCTACCCAATATGACATGAAATGTAATTTATTAAATCATTGAACAATAAATTAGATAATTGATGAAAACAAGAAATAGTATTTCTCTGATGCCTGAGCATTATACATTCATAATTATAAAGCACTAAATACTTTGAGAAATTAATTAACATAAATGAGCTCTAAATTTTTATATTATAAGCAATACCCAATCTTGTCATTGGGATATTCCTTTTTTTAATTGAAGAATTTCTTGAATATCACATGAATATCAGGAAAATAAATGAGGTCTTTTCGTTTGATGTAGGATATTTTATGACAAATTTCATTTGATGGGCTACTAACTGAGCATGGTGATAAAGAGCTATTAATTTCAGCATCGAATTCCATTTTACCTTATTAACAGTTAAATATTTACAAAATAATTAAATAAATAATTTAATATAAAGCCATGCTTGAAGAATTAAAATGAGTGCAACTAATTTATTCCCATACTGATCTTTACAAAATTGACATGCGTTGAGCACTGATAAGAACTGACAAGAAAAAGTTTACTCACTAAAACATTAGTTTATAGATACTATAAAGCATACATTCTATTTTCTACAAAATAATACTGCAATAAAGAAGAAGGGTATCCAGTATCCTCCTGTTTATAGCCAATCAGGAACATCCCAATCACAAGATTGGGCATTGCTTGTGAGATAAATATTCGAAGCTCCTTTATTTTAATTGATTTTTCAAGAAATTCTTTAGTACTTACCCCTTTATACCTTGTTCTTTGTTGCAGTATTATTTTGTAGAAAATAGAATGTACGCTTTATAACATCTGTGAACTAGTATTTTAGTGAGTAAACTTATTCTTGTCAGTTCTTATCAGTACTCAACACATGTCAGTTTTAAAGATTCAGTATGGGAATAAATTAGTTGCACTAATTTTAATTCTTCAAGCAGGGCTTTATATTAAATTATTTATTTAATTATTTTGTAAATATTTAACTGTTAATAAGGTAAAATGGAATTCGATGCTGAAATTAATAGCTCTTTATCACCATGCTCAGTTAGTAGCCCATCAAATGAAATTTGTTATAAAATATCCTAGATCAAACGAAAAGACCTCATTTATTTTCCTGATATTCATGTGATATTCAAGAAATTATTCAATTAAAAACAGGAGTATCCCAATCACAAGATTGGGTATTGCTTATAATATAAATATTTAGAGCTTCTTTATGTTAATTAATTTCTCAAGAAAGTATTTAGTGCTTTATAATTATGAATGCATAATGCTCAGGCATCAGAGAAATACTATTTCTTGTTTTCATCAATTATCTAATTTATTGTTCAATGATTTAATAAATTAAACTTCATGACATATTGGGTAGATAATACAGCTATTAATAAATATATCATTATTCTTTGGTTTAATTAATTTTAAGTCCATGAGAAGGGGAACAAAAGCATATGGTCGTCGCGAAAAACATGCATATACTGTCAGCAGGATATCTCTTAATGGGAGAAATAACCAAAAGGAAACTCTTTTCCTGTGAATAGCTAACATATCAGTGGCTTGTTTAAAAAAAAATTAAAGTTTCTACTGCTCCCCCTTTATGAGAAAAATGGCTGCCAAGGTGGCCAAAAACGCATTTTTTGGCTTATGGCTTATCTTTAAGCTAAAATATTTCCAAGAAGGAGTGAGAAACCCAAAAAATTTATTGCGTAGCAATTTACAGGGAGGACCTGTACACTACCGGAAAGTGAGAAAACCTTTGGTTTTGTTTGCCTTTTTTTGTAATAAATGCCTCAATTTTAGCAAAATCTGCAAAATCAAGTTTTTGTGGTGACAACTTCAAAAAGCCCTGTACCTTGGCAATTTTCATTATGAAAGTTCTAGTATTTTTTTTCGGAATGCCTGGAGTAACTAGTTTCCATAGATATCTAACACTTTTATTTTGCATGAGTACGATTTTTTATAAAAAATGATTAAATAACATCACTTTTTTAGTATTTTGACGTGGCGGACAAACTTTGAGGGCATGTATCTCAGAAAATAAGTGGAGCAGGAACCTAACAATTTGGACTTTTCCATGCCTCTATAATATATGCCAATACTATGCCAATAGTATATACATATACGTATAATAAGAACAAATAAGAAAGAATGAGTCGGGACAAAAGAGTTTTTTCCCCCTTTCCTTCGTTCTGCTGCTTGCAGGCTCTGTCTACGCAGTAAAAGAGAATCGTTACGCAGAGATTAAGAACACTTTGAAATTATTGTAAATATGTTGGAAAATCTTAGAACCATGAATAAATGCATGTACTTACGTGAGAATTCGAAGATTAAAATGAGGAATTAATCCATTTTTGTAATAAACTCAAGGTGAAATCCAAGACTGTGAAAGCACTGTATCGAGAACTCTGACGTGTAGACGCAAACAAGATGTTTGCCATTCAAATGGTTGATGATGATGATGAGACATCGGAGTCGCAATGCGCAGTCGCAAGCTATCAAAGGTACCGTTTGGTTCTGCGAGATCTCTCACTGAGCATGCGCAAGCTTCATTCACCCTAAAGGGTGCCGATGGGAGGCCTTACGGTACGGTAAGAGCATTTCGAATTTGCTATGGCATCCCGTGACACTTTGCTTTCACCCCAGCTTTCTTACTGGCACCCCTGCGGCACCCGTAGTTTTAACAGTGTAGATAGTTCTCTCGTATGTAAGCAATTTGTGCAGGAGCCTATTGTTCAGTTCGAGCCTTTCCCCTATGGGTAGTGCTTGAATTTATGCTTTTGTTTACTACAAAATTTTTGAAGTGTGATTTGGAAGCTAGTTCTTTACTTTCAAAAAAATAAGATTTATTATACATTTACTAACGTGTAGTAGACGAAGGAATGAACTGATTATGAATTTTGAAAACGTATTGTAACACTTCATAACTGATGAAACCATGTCATCCAAAGCGCTTGTTTTTCCTAAGTTGGAACACTTTATGAATGCCAAGAAAGTCTATGTTTGTATAAAGGAATTTAGGCTCATTCAGCTCTGGCAAGAGCTTCGTGTTTATTTTCTTTCTCTCGTTTTGTACGAATCGGGTCGTAAATATTTGGGCAACAAATCAATGAAAACTATGCTGTGACGAATGCATAGTTCCTGAATCAGTGTTACGCTTTAAGTCATCAGCTTAGAGAGCAGTGTTTTGTAGAAACTCATTGGCAATAAGATGTGGAGCTTTTTGTTGGAACAATTTCCTCAAAACAAGATCAACAGGCCGCAAATCGAACGACATCAGTCAATAATTAATCAATAAACAACGTTTGGTAAAAGAGAAAGTAGGCTAGCTTTGCTCTGTTACAGCTTCTTGTAATCAAGGGCGGATACGGAGTAGCATTTGAGGAGGGGGGCATGCTCAGGGGGCTCGGTTAAGATATTAAGGGGCTCTAAGCCAAATACTTTTTCCGAGGGAGTGCTCAAACTTTACAATTTTAGGCTCAAATGGAACAATTTTAGCCATTTTGGGGGCCCTACACAGCGGAGGCCCTAAGGCAGGCCCAAATTTCCCAATAGGCAAAGTAGGCAGCTGCCTAGGGCGGCAAATTTTTAGGGGCGGCAAATTTTACTTCAATCTTTTTTTTTATTTTTATTTTATTTTTTCCCCGATACAGCGACAATGATTCCAAATTATCGGACTTGATCAAAATCACCGAAACCACAGAGAATCCAATGTGGCGGACTTCCGGTACTCAGATTAAGAGCAAGAATCTGAGAGAGTGTCACGCCTCACGCCTGTGATTCATGACGTCTCAGATTTTTTCCAATAAATTACCAAATGTATATTATCTTATTGAAAGAACAAATCCAGAGTGTTTTGTTCTAAATTTGAGTTGTTTAGTTTTTATGGATCCCTAAAGGTGAAGGTGCGACATCAAAAATTAAGCGGATTTTCAAGACATGGAAGTTGCTGTGAGCCAAAACTCTTACCAGGAACTGTTAAACTCCAATTTTCTTTTTGTATATGGAATATAGAAAGTTGAAACTTTACAAAATGAATGTTAAATTTGTGGTAAGTTGTGGCCGTAAGGTCAGTATCGGTAAATATGACATTTTTCATTTTTCGGCCTTACGCAACTAAAAGCACGTTGAACTTTCCCCGGTTATTTATACATTATTTTAAAGTGCTTACTCTGGTCTTTCAAACGACACTACTTTTGCCGTGGCAACTGAAATGTACAAGCTGTTTTTGGACCTCAAAAATGCTGAAAAACGTCAAAAATGCCTTGTTTTGAGGGCCTTCACTGACCTTACGGCAACAACTTACCACAAATTTAACATTCATTTTGTAAAGTTTCAACCTTCTATATTCCATGTATACAAAAAGAAAGTTGGAGTTCAACAATTCCTGGTAAGAGTTTTGGTTCACAGCAATTTCCATGTCTTGAAAATCCGCTTAATTTTTGATGCCGCACCTTCACCTTGAGGTGTCCATAAAAACTAAACAACTCAACTTTAGAACAAAACATTCTAGATTTGGTCTTTCAATAAGATAATACACATTTGGTAATTTTTGGGAGAAAATCTGAACCTGAGAGGTCATGAATCACCTCATAATGTAGGCGTGACAGTTTCTCAGATTCTTGCTCTTAATTTTCAGCTTACGGCAGCGACGAAGTACATCAAACACTCTAAAGAACTTCCCTAAACTCAGAGAAGGCCAGAAAAGGTTCCTCTGGAGCTCATCAGGAAGAATAGAACCTCAGGGAAAAGATGTATTTTTGCCTGTGCATTTTTTGTAAAAAAATATTAAGCATTTCGCCTCAAAAGACTCAACTGTTCTGTTAAGACAAAGAATTGAGTATGACGTTGGCAAAAAAAATATTTCAATATGTTGTTGGCAGAGGAAGTTATGAGCGTTTGAATATCGGTAAAATATGACATGTTTCATATTTCGGTCTAACGCAACTAAAAGCACGTTGAACTTTCCTCGGTTGTTATGCATTATTTTAAAGTGGTTTTTCAAACGACACTACTTTTGCCGTGGTTACTGAAATGTACAAACTGTTTTTGGACCTCAAAAATGCTGAAAAACGTCAAAAATGCCTTGTTTTGAGGGCCTCCACTGACCTTACGGCAACAACTTACCTCAAATTTAACATTCATTTTGTAAAGTTGCAACCTTCTGTATTCCATATACAAAAAGAAAATTGGAGTTTAACAGTTCCTGGTAAGAGTTTTGGCTCACGACAATTTCCATGTCTTGAAAATCCTCTTAATTTTTGATGCCGCACCTTCACCTTTAGGGATCCATAAAAACTAAACAACTCAACTTTAAAACAAAACATTCTGGATTTGATCTTTCAATAAGATAATAAACATTTGGTAATTTTTCGGAAAAATATGAGGTGTCATGAATCACCTCATAATGCTAGGCGTAAGTTTCTCAGATTCTTGCTCTTAACGATGAAAGTGAAAAATATTACATTTGCTTTGAATCACTGCAGACTGACTTTTTCGCGCAAGCCATCATCATGTAGATCACAGTTCAATTATTTTTACTTAGCCCACTTTAAAATATTTGTTTGAATTTCAATATGTATTGTTTTTTTTTTTTTAATTTTGTTTTTTGTTTTTTTCTTTTCATTATAAGTTTCGTTTCAAAACGCAAGAATTGGATTGTTATAAGTTATGTATTGCATTTGAATGTTAATTAAAAAGGCATTAACAAGATAACGCATTAACAACCTGCATTCTGGCCAACGGCGGATCCAGAAATGTTCCAAGGGAGGGGCGATTATTTTTTCCTACTTGCCCCCTTTTTTAACACAGATCCTGGTTAACACATGTTTATCACAAATGTTTCGGTCTTCAATTTCGAAAAGATTTCAGATCGGTACCCCTAATCCCAACCACTTCGTATAGTATCATCGAAGATCATCTAAAATCAACTTTTTTGAACTTCAAAGTCGAAAAATTGCTGGAGAAGAGTCCCTCAAGGGAGGGGCGATCGCCCCCCACCGCCCCTCCCTTGTATCCGCCCCTGATTCTGACTTAGCGTTACTCTTTAAAGATATTTTGCTTACATTTTTTTTTTTATTATAAAAAGCGTTTTTATGTCCTAATACTTTTGTAAACGAAAAAATGAACCGAACACTGTGAATTTTAACTTGTAACCGTTATCTTTGCCTCATGAACATTTTTAAAATAGGTGGCCCTCAATACTATTTAGACCCTTAATACTGAAACGCAGAAAATAATTGTTGAAAACAAAAAGTATTTTAATTCACCAAGTTTTTAAAAGGAACAAAAAATAACATAATTTCTCCAAGCCTCTTACAGATTTAAAGCTTCCGTAGAGATTCCGATCATCTTATAGATTGCCTGGAAAATTAGTAATAATAATACTAAAAAATATATACATATCTATGTATGAGGAGGAGGGCGGCAGATTTAAGTCTGCCTATGGGCGGCAAAGAGCTAAATTCGGCCCTGCCCTAAGGTAAGGCCTAGGTGGGGTAAAAATTGTAATCAGGTGATGCATACTTGATAACAGTTTTGGGAGGAAAAAATCGATGCTGCTGGGTGTTCAATAAAAAGCACAAAATCGACCAGGAATAAGTCGATAGTATATGGCATACACTTAATTAATCGACCGTTCAAATGCATTGAAAGGAATTTAATTTAAAATATTTGTGTCCTTAAGGGGTTACAGTACCTCAAAAATGACCAAAAGACCAAAAAAAATTTTATTGCTTATTTCAAAAGTAAAAGTTATTTAAAACACTCAGAAAAAAACAGCATTGTTCTAGCTAAATTATTTAAAAAGTTATGAGTGACTTTAGGGCATACATGCTATGTGTTCTAATGGAAAAGCCAAACTTTAAAGTGCTTTTTCTCGGTGATCAGTTTTTAGTGTTTCTATGTTACTAGAAATGCTAAGGATTTTTTTCTATTAAAGATATAACTTTAAAGCAATATTTTTTGCACTCAGGATAATATATTTAACAAAACTGTGCATTGAATAAGCGTTTTATAAATTACAAAAATTTTTAGAGTTTGTTAAACCTCGAAGAACAAAATTTTCTAAGATTTTTTTACATAAAAGGTCACAAAATATTTTCTAATCAAAATATAAGAAAATGAATGCACAGATTTGTTGAGGTTTTCCTTGTGATCATTTCGCAAAAAGAAATTTTGAAATTAGTGCAGAAACAAAAAAGCCTTAGGGTTTTAAAAAAACTGAAATTTTCTTACATTTTTCAAATTTTCAAAAAAAGTTTTCAAAATTTTTGATGTTTGAAAATAAATTATTGATTGTTAAATAAGTGCAGAAAGAAAGATTTCAAAGAATTACATTTTTCACGAAAATTAAAGAAATTTGTTAGAAAGGTACCGTAACCCCTTAAGGATATGCAAAAACTGATTTGTAATATATCATATATACAATGACGATACAAGACAATGAATTTAGACCTCTCTAATCAGATTATAATTTTCGCAGTTCCTCTTCATGTCCCGCATGAGGCTTCAGTGGGCCACAGAGCAGTAGGTCGCGAGGCGTTGCAGAGTGACATCTGAAGAGGACTACAGACCTTTAAGGCCAAGGAAATAAAGCACTTTGTCTTGCCGAAGATAATAAAGATCAAAATTAAAGCAATTTTAACAAATGCGACTTAAGTACAAATAATGCTTTTTTTCAGTTCCATATTAGTGTCTAATAATTGTACTAATTTGGGAGGTGATTATTACCTTACTGTATTATAAGCATCTATGCAACAACTTTCTTTTATGTTTCTCCTTCAGTTGATAAAATTATATTTTCAATTCATTTCATCACTTCGATGCATTATTGTGAGCTTATAAAGTACTTTTCGATATATTATAGTAAATATTGATATGTAACAAGTTGCATGATGTTCAACAAATCTAAAATTTCTACTTTCTTATGAAAAAATGCAGTACGGTCATTCCATGTCAAGTGATCCAACGTTTTTTACCTTACATTTTTGTATTTCTTTCAAATTTGGCTCATCAATTGTACCCCTTGAGGTAATCAAAAGTCTCAATTTTTAGATTTTTATCTCTATTATTTTTTCATTTATGAGACTTTGAACTTTGGAAAAACCCTCGTTTTTCCATGGATAAGGGAACATAAAAGGGACCATAACTCGGCACCAAATATAGATAGAACGATTTGGTAAATGGCATTTTAAAGTACGTTAGTTGCCGCTTAATCTGATATGCAACATGACTAATTTGATAAAAATTTTCTTTTTCAAAAAATGAAATTTAAATTTCAAATTTCAATTTCTCGAAAAACATATAATGAATTTTTTTCAAAAAATTCTCAAAAATTCTTGTGTATTTTATCTATGTTTGTACAAATTTTTAGATTGGGATCTCAATGGGATCATATTTTTTTGAATTTTTGAATAAAACTGTATAGGAAAAAAATGATATTTTTTAGATTATATTTATTTAAATACTAAGTTATCTTGCTTGTGATGGTCAAAAAAGTAGTAAACAAACATGAATATGTTTAAAGTAAGCTGGCATGAGCTTATAGATTTGTCAGGTTCACCCCCTCACCCCTTCCTCCCCCGCACAACCACTCTTTTTTAATTCAAAACTGTTCAAAATGTTAAAAAAAACTCTTTGATACAAAATGAATAGTAAACTTATTTAAAGTTGGTAAATGGGTTTCCTTATAACTAAACGAAGTATCCCCTCCTCCACCCAAATATACCATTAACGCTGTACTATTATGACATCTAACCTGGGGATTGAATTGACTATTATTTTTACTCTAGGTAAGTGAGCTAGCATTAACTTGTAAATTGGTCAGCTCCCCCTCCCTTCCTTCCCGACCCACCATTTTTCCCCCCAAACTGTTTCAAATGCTAAAAAAAAACCTTTTTGATACAAAATGAACAGTAAACTTATTTAAAGTTGGTAAATGGGTTTCCTTATAACAAGGCAAAGTAAAACCCTTCTCCCACCCAAATATACCATTAACGCTATACTAATATGAAGTCTCAACTGGGGATTGATTTAAAGATTATTTTCCCCCTAGGTATATATTGTTTTTCACAGACGAAGTGTTTCTTTTTTCAATCCGACCTTCACAAAGAGTACTTCCATTCAACATCTGAATTTAAACTTATGATTCATTTCCTCCCCTCCCCCAGCACCAATCTTCAATTTTGGAGGAAGAAAAGAAACTGTTCGCCCCAAGATCATAGCAAACAGCAAAATAGCACTGCTTCCCCTTGTTCTCATAATGTTTTCCCGTTATTTTCACACAAAACTGAAAAGAAATCAAAGTATCAGGTTGTAGGGCCAGTCCCCGTCACTGCCTTTCCTTTCTCTTATTGGACAAAGCTCATGAGCTAATAGGAAAGTAACAAACAGAATAAACTGAAACACTACCAGACAACAGTAGAGACTGAGACTTTGAAATGGGGTTAGACGGGATGATAAAAAAATAAAAGTTTGGAGCGGGGAAGGTAGGAAAAGGGGGGGAGCAATCTGTACAGAAGTTAAACAACATGGGAGGTTATGATCAAAAAAGCAGTGTTTGTTTAATATATGTATATAGATATATCTTGCTGCATTACTTTCCTTTACAACAAAATGAAAAAGAACACAAACAATTAAAAAAATTAAATAACAGCTGCACACTAGATAATGTGGGAAGATAGTTATGGGGACACAGACATATGATCTGATATTTTGATTTATTTTCAGTTTTGTACGAAAAGAATAGAAAAAACGATGAGAACAAGGAGAAACAGTGCTATTTTGCTGTTAGCTATGATCTTGGGGCGACCCAATGATTTCCTCCCTTCAAAATTGAAGATTGGTGCTGGGGTAGGAGATGAAATGAATCATAAAGTTAAATTACAGATATTGAATGGAAGTACACTTTGAAGTTCGGAACGAAAAGAAACACTTCGTCTGAAAAACAATATATATATACCTAGGGTGAAAATAATCCTCAATTCAATCCCCAGGTTGGACGTCATATTAGTATAGTGTGAATGGTATATTTGGGTGGGGAGGGGGATACTTCGTCTAGTTATAAGGGAACCCATTTACCAACTTTAAATAAGTTTACTATTCATTTTGTATCAAAGAGTTTTTTTTTTTAAACATTTTGAACAGTTTTGAAAAAAAAAAAAAAGAGTGGTTGTGCGGGGGAGGGAGGGGGGATGAACCTGACAAATCTATAAGCTCATGCCAGCTCACTTTAAACATATTCATGTTTATTTACTACTTTTTAGACCATCACAAGCTAGACAACTTAGTATTTAAATAAATAGAATCAAAAAATATCATTTTTTTCCTATACAGTTTTATTCAAAAATTCAAAAAAATATGATCCCATTGAGATCCCAATCTAAAAATTTGTACAAACATAGATAAACTACATAAGAATTTTTGAGAATTTTTTGAAAAAAATTCATTAAATGTTTTTTGAGAAATTTAAATTTGAAATTTAAATTTCATTTTTTGAAAAAGAAAATTTTTATCAAATTGGTCACGTTGCATATCAGATTAAGCGGCAGCTAACGTACTTTCAAATGCCATTTACCAAATCGTTCTATCTATATTTGGTGCTGAGTTATGGTCCCTTTTATCTTCCCTTATCCATGGAAAAACGAGGGTTTTTCCAAAGTTCAAAGTCTCATAAATGAAAAAATAATAGAGATAAAAATCTAAAAATTGAGACTTTTAATTACCTCAAGGGGTGCAATTGATGAGCCAAAAAAGAAAGAAATACAAAAATGTAAGGTAAAAATTTTCTCAGATTTTGGATCACTTGACGTGGAATGACCCGGAAGAAAATTTTATTAGAATAAGTCATTCTGTTTTCGTTCTAGTCTTTATCAGTCTTATATTTTTTTCGACTGATATACGTTTTTATCAATCATTATCACACCTTATCTAAAATTAATGGGTATTAAGAAACTCTGCTACATTTAAAATTAAACATTTGGCAGGATCATCATTTTTTAAAAAAAATTTTGTCAAATGTGCAACTCACCTTAAAAAATGACGCATTGAATATTAAGAATATTTTTAAGAAAATAAATTTCATTTTCTGTCTTTAAGCTGACTCTAAAAAATATATGTATATTTGTTTATAATTTAAGAAAATTCTGTTAACTGTAATTAAATTCTAAACTAAAACCAAAAAAAAAATAAATAAATAAATAAAAGAACCTTCGAAAAAGTTTCTCTAACTAGCAAAATGTTTTTATGTTTTCAATTACATTAAAATGTATTTAGAAAATCTATTTCATTTTTACAGAAGTTTATTTAATTACTTTGCTTTAAATGCTAGGAATTTATTTTATTTGAACTTTTTTCTTTAGAAGATAACTGGATATTTAAATATTTTCTTTAAAATTTACTTTTTATGCGTAAAACTCTGCGAATTAAACATGTAAAAAGTTGCATAGCAATGAAGTCGGAAAAGTGACTTTTTTCTCCTTTAATTCCCGAGAATAAATGAAATGGTTACATTTGAATCTAAATTAATTAAATGCAATGAATTTTTTAAACTCTAAGGCCGAAAACGCAATTAATGAATGCAAAATTATTCTTAAAAATTTTTCAACAAATTTTTCAATGAATAAACTTTAAAAAACATCATTCATAAAAAGGGCTGCGCGAAGATGCTCTTCAGTAGAAAAAAAGGGGGAGGGGGATGAAATGAGCATTTGAATAAATATATTTTTTTAAGAAGAAAAAAGCTTCTAAATTTTCATCACTCAACTCTTTAACTAAAGCTTGTCTCTTAAATAAACTTTTTATTAGATTTAGTTTCATTTTACGTCAAATGAAATTATTTTGCGAATTAAGAAATTGAAATGAATAAAACTTTCAATTTGCAGTCACTCTGAAAGTGTTATTTTTAAACAATTTTATTTTTCATTATGTTTTAAATTTATTTTCGATATGACTGGTGCAAATGCGTGCATTTTATAGTATTACTTTTATTGATGTAGCTGTTCTGGTTGTTTGCTATGTGTAACATTAGAAAAAATAGCAAATAAATATCTTTGAACAAAAAAATAAATTAAAAATCGTTTATCAATGTACACAAATTTGAAAAAAAATGCAAAATGGGAACATTTTGAAAATTTGCATTTATAACGTTAATTTACTTTTACTCTTACTAAAGTAGTTTTAAAGCATGAAAACTATAATATTTATAGGGATATTTATTCTAAGTGCTTAACAATACATAAGGCAGGTTATAATTTTCACAAAAGCAGCTAATTATTTAATTGATTCGCTTTTAATTAAAGGCATTTTAACACTCCGATGAATTACGGCTAAAATTTTTGCCATTAATCAGAGTTGTAACTCTTTTAATTACTGTCTAACATGAAACAAAGTTTAAAATTAAATGAACTTGCTGTAAGGTAAGTTATTCTCCTGTAAAAGAAAATATCGAAAATAAATTAATTCTTTTTGGGTATATTTGAACTAGCGTCTTTTTTTTTTTTTTTTTTTGATAAGGTGATTTATATTATTACTAATGCTTATCATTGTGAAGTACGAACACATTGATAAAATACTGTTAATTTCATCCGATTTCAGCGTTGTGAAGTAAGACAACGGTTTTTATTCAAAGCATTATAATAATCTTGTGAATCATAGAGTAAACTCTTTGCCATTAATTCTCTTGAAACCACATTCTGATGCTCCCATGTCGGGAAGTTGAATGTGCCATTTGAATACGTATTACAATCAACATAGTACTTACGTCTAGATACAAGTAATTTTCATCTTTCAGAAAGCCAAATTTGTACGCATATCTTCTTTAAGGACAAAAACTAAATGCTCTTATATTGTTTGAGATGTAAAAAAACGTTCAATAAATAGATGCCTATAATTTAAGACAATTTGTACTATCAGGTACTGCTTAGAGAACATAATTATAATGTGTGATGAGTAATTGCTTCCAATTTACCTCTTTATAATTTATGAAATTATTGGGAAATGATCAATTTCAGTGAGACTTATTACCTTTTTTATAATAACAGGGAAAGGACAGGAACTGATATGTCTCTGAATCGCCTTTTTCTGTACTTCTAAAAGGATTTTTTCCTAAAAACTGTGTAGCTGTAAGTGATTGAGCATGGGCAAAGATTTTCCTAAGTTATCTCTGCTACAGAACACATGTATTAGGGTTATTGAGCTGAGTTAAAGCTTGCCAAATACTCCTGGATTATTAAGAGAGATAATCCTCCTTTGACGTACAGAAAATAATCGAAAATGAAGTGTTTACAGCATTAGGATAAGAACAGCAGCTGGTTTTAGAAAAATAAGCATTGTTTTTTGAAGCAGGGCCTATTTAATTACATTTTTTGCGCCGGATATATTTCGCTTTTTAAATTTACCGTAAAATCAATGGGTAGTTATAGTGAATCTTCCTCCAGTGGGTGTTAGTGTATCTTAAAAACAAGAGCTAATAAAAAATAATCAATTACATATTCGTCTTTCCCGACCCGTAATTAGTAAGAATTGGTTATTTAAAACCAGAATACAGAAAAAAAGTTCTTTTTGTTGCGTAGTGTTTTTGAACCAGAGCAATACTTAATATGACCTTTTGCTATTACTATGATGCCCAAAAATGCTACACAAATTCCAATATATTTACTGCATTCTCAAAAGGATGCTAAAAGAATAAACAAGAAAAGAAACACAGCTAAAATTCTACAAAGCCATACAGCAGTTCCAACTTTGCCGTACAGGGCCATTCCACTAACAAGTCATTTTCTTGTCCCACACGTGACGCTCATGTATTTCATTGAAAAGTAGTGATTTTAAAGGATAATGAAAGACATTTTGTTAGTTAAGAAATCACCAACCGGTGTGGAATTTCTTCCGCAAAAAAACTTTGCTCGTTATCTTTTAAAATTCCTTTTGTTTTTAATGAAATATATGAGCGTCACGTACGGTAAAGATGGCGCCTTTTTCTTCGCATGACCCTATACGGTTCAAAGACATGAACTCTATGTATCCAGAAGTAAAATCCAGGAAGTTGCTTTACCTGAAATCAACTAAATGCTACACATTTAGAGACAAAATAAGAACAAAGATCTTGGAAGATACTTATAGGTGTGGCCTGTACTTTTAATATGCAATCTTATTTTTCAGTAAAATTTTGCTCTAACAAAAAAGCTGTATAGCTAATTGAAAGAAACAAGATGGAAGCAGTGAGATTTGAACCTGTCTTCTCATTGTTCGCAGAAATAAGTTACCCCTACATTGAATGGGACAGAAAAAATGAGGAAAGGCAAATAGGAAAGTTTTCGAATTTTTAATTTTATTTCTACATGATATAACAACATACATGATCATCATCGGTGAAAAAATAATTCGATACAAAGGTTTTTTTTTATTTTTTTTATGTATAATATTTAAAGTTCTAGCGATGGTGACGTCACAAGGCTCATGGGTTTTTCGCCACAGCACTAAGCCGGCAGCAAGAAACTGCTTATCGGCCTAACGGAAACCGGTTTTCCGTAGTGTCATAGGTTGTTCTCACACGAGCTGCCAGAAAATGGTAAAAGTCGCCAAGTAATGCCTCGCAAAAAATTTGAATATGGTTACAATCGACGCTGACACCTGTGGCAGATTATTGGATTGCCCTTTGACGACTCCAATCTCCACAGGGAATTAATAGACTTAAACTAATTGATAACGGAATAACGGAAGGAAAAACAACTCCACAATGAAACAATAGTATAGCTGCACTACAATTTTTGTGGGTTGAAATGCTAAAAGGAGAGCTATTTGACGTCACTGGTTTCATTTTCAAGGAGAGCTTTTTCTCAGTCATTATACTTTAAACTTCAATGATAGTGAATTTTTATGTTTTGTAAGTGTATTAACAATGTCTAGTAGTCAAAGTAGGAGTATTTAATGAATTCAAATTTCCCTATTATCTGCTTTACACCGTAAGCCGCGTAGAATACCAATTGGCACTGCAGTCGTTCACTTCTACGGTAAAATTTACTGCAAAAGCTTTCCCATTCTATAAACACTCCATTTTACAGTAATATTTACTTAAAATTATATTGAACTTTTAACAGTGTACTACTGGCGAAAATGCAAGTTAGATCAGATGAGCCGGATTAGATTTGCAGCTTAATTTTTGAAGATGATGGAAAACATTCTCATAATAGCAAACCTATTACCCCCTAGATACCGAGAGATGTGTAAAAAAATATCTTTTCATTTCACACAAATGCTTTCTTTCAATTTCAAAACATACGAATGCAATTTTCGCTGAAAACACGCGCTTTGACCTTTGATGTATCGCAATCTACGGAATCCATAATCAATGCAACAGCAAACCTTTTTCTATCCCTTCATTATTAAACCGCACTTTTTCCCCGTCGTTAACACGTTTTCAAAAGTCATTATTTAAGCGTTTACTTCAATTAAACACATTTCACCGTACTTCCATATTTTGAGAAACCAGGCAGTGAAATTTAATTCCATTTCCTTTAATAGCTCTCCTCGTTCCGAAACCATTTTCATTTTCTCCTCCAATAAAAAGGAGATTTCTCCCGAGAAAGAGAGAAAATTAAAAAAAAGGAGGGGAGAGAGCATCGACTTATTCGCAAATTGGAAGAGCACGGAGCAAAAACACAACGAAATGAAATAGATTGTTTTAAATCCATCTTTTCGTTTTCATTTCTTGTGCCGGGTCTCTCCCTTTTTTAATCTGAGGATGTTTATCGCTCCGCTCAGACCACTTTGCGCCGCAGCCGCGCTCCGCTGTTTGGAGAGAGGGGAGCTCCGCCTGGCGCCCTAATGAAACGGGTATTTACCGATCACTTTTCCAATTGGCTGCCATTGGGGCGATAATGGCCGGCCCTTTAAAGTCATTTTCTGCCCCGACTGGCATCCAGAGTCCGAAATTAAAATCGAATCAGGGCGCGCTCTCTCTCTGTTGACGCAATAGGGAAACGCGCTCGCTTTTCTTCGGAGAAGCGCTCCCGGCTCTTTATTGGAGGGGAGACGGTGGCGGGGTGGAACAAATGGCGAAAGGTTGCAGTCGGATGGAATTTCAATTTCTTTTCTTCGGGGAGCAGATTGGTATTTATAGTTGTACACAGTTTGTACCTGACTTGCTTTGAGTTAGATATTCGTACGCATTATATGCTTGCATATGCGCATGTTTTATATTTTATGCTTTGTATCAGCTTTTTGTGTAACTGAATGCGGGTTCTTGTGTATTTATTAAATTTTTAATACACGTATTCATGCTGCACTTTTTCAACTAGTTTTTTTTTTTCTTTAATTATTTGCATCATATACATTACGATTTCTATTTTTAAATATGGTGTCGACTGTAGTGGCAATTGATAGTATTTTGACCCCCTCCGCCCCCCCCTCTCTCATCCTCCATTTCTTACTCTTGACGGTGTCGGCTAGTTCTGGCGGAGCAATTAATGCAGGGACGGACAGGAAAGGGGGGGAGGGGTATTCGGCATTGGCATATTAAAAAATGGTTGGCCAAGGGCGCGAGGGAGCATTAGGGATGGGGTTTAAAGGCTCTCTCTTCAAAAAAATGCAATTTTAGATGAACTTCGACTATATTAGAGCGGGAGGTTTGGGGACCCTCTCTCCCCCTCCAAAAATTTTCAAAATTATTGTTCTGTAAGCCAAATTTAGACGATATTTAATGATGTTGGGAAATCGTTGGTGTTCGGGGTACCCTTAAGGAAATGTTTCAAAATTGAAGCCCAAAAAACGATTGTAGACCATCATTGGCCACGCTTGGGAAAGGGATGGGGTTCACGAGCTCTCAACGGCCATTGTTCGAAATTTTATCTCCAAATCTGTAATTGTAGATGATTTTAAGGAAGGAGGTCTCGGGGATGCCATTCGGAAGTTTTTTAAAATTAATGTCCTAAGTACACAATTGTAGGTCAACTTTAATAACGTTCAAGAAAGAGATGGGGTTCGGTGTCCTTCCTCAGAAAACTTTCGAAAATTGAATGACTAGAAACAAAATTTAAACGATATTTAATCATGTCGGAGGGTGATTTTTAATCCCAAAATTCTAATGCACATCCAATTTCTAATCCCAAATACGCAAATATATGCCATCTTCGATTGAAGAAGAACTAGGATTCGTGACAACCCGGGATTGTTTTTTTTTTTTTTTTTTTTTTCCCGAAACTAAAGTCTTAAAAATGCTATGTAGGCTATCCTTGTTTTTGTTCAGAAGGAATGGGAGCGCTCGACCGAAATTTTTTAAAAACTTTTCTAGGGAAGTTCAGGCTTACTTGTCACGCAGGATTTTATGCCCCAGCAATTAGTTTTCATAATTACACCCACAAATTGCTCTGCTAATCCTTTTTTGCAGTGGCAGTGTTTCGCAAAGAAATGTTTGGCATAATGTGCAGTAATTTTGTACTCATTTCCAGAAGTAATTACGATTTTGCAGAAAACTTAAACGGAAGTGTGACATTTTTTAGCATGTGATGTAAGTTAGAACCTTTAGGAACTTTAATATAAACAATGACCGTCCAATTATCCGGTTTTTTTTTTTTTTTGGTTAAACAGAAAGAGAACATCATAAGAAAAGCTGTTCATGTTGATTGCGGTCATATTTATACACTGGGGATGGGGCAAATAATCTTGACCAAAAAGGTTATATGCCCCACTGCAGGCCCAAACAGGGTGATATACAGGGTGTCCACTCCAATCGTGGACCATTAGCTAATTTCTAAACCGTTAGAGATAAGCATATAGTTTATTTAGGAAAAAATCTCCAAATTACGAAAGGAATTTTGGGTTTATTCAATGTTTTTCAAAAAATCAAATTTTGAAAGAGTTACGAAATTTAAATTTTTATACAGCCCCCCAGTCCTATCAATCATATTTAGTAAAACATTCTTGACACTGTAACGTTTAAAACTAAAAAAAAATCACTCTTCTACCACAAAAATTGACCGAGTTATGACGTTTTGAAAAATCAAGATTTTGCATTATTTCATGACGTCATCGAGCGATCGCTTAGGGACCGTATGCGAAATCCTTCAAAATCTTGATTTTTCAAAACGTCATAACTCGGTCAATTTTTGTGGTAGAAGAGTGATTTTTTTTTAGTTTTAAACGTTACAGTGTCAAAAGTGTTTTACTGAATATGATTGATAGGACTGGGGGGCTGTATAAAAATTTAAATTTCATAACTCTTTCAAAATTTGATTTTTTGAAAAACATTGAATAGACCCAAAATTCCTTTCGTAATTTGGAGATTTTTTCCTAAATAAATTATATGCTTATCTCTAACGGTTTAGAAATTAGCTATTGGTCCACGATTGGAGTGGACACCCTGTATAACACATTAGATATAAATGTATAACTCTTGTTCGGATAGTTGCATCGAAAGTTTTTAACGTATAATCAAGGATACAAAGATTGCGGAAGTTTTAGAAGCAAAATAGGGATAAAAGACGTAAGTATAAGACATGTGTAGCACCATATCCTGCATGGTGGCGAAGGAGCAGGAACCCGTGGTCGTACCGGGTATTGAAGCATCGGGACGTCCCTCTTGTTTCAGACTTCGAGTCTTATCTGAAAAGAGGACCCCACGACGTCTGAGGTCCTAAGAAAAGAAATAGCAATTTTCCGTAGCTCAAAAAGGAAAAAAAGAAAAAAAAAAGTAAATGAAACTAAAAAGAAAGATATAGATGTGCCGGCTGCCCCTTTGATCGTCGAAATTCTAAAGTCACCCTGTGAATTTCAGTATAACAGCTAACAAACGGGATGATTCAGAACGGTTATATGCATTGCAACAGCGTGTAGATAGCCACACACAAACACAGTTACAGCTAAAAAGAATATGTGTAGAAGCGCTCCAATCGTTAAAATTTTACTTTTGTATATTTACCTTTCATTTCCATGTTTTCTAGCTAAATAACGAATGTTTGACGAAAAGCAACAAGTTTTGATTTTGCACCGGCTTTTTTGTTGGTCAGAACTTGTTGGTTATTGTCTGGTCCAGATAAGTTGAGTTCCGATCAGTTGAAGTTTTAATTATTAAGTTTTTAAGACTTATTCGTTAAAATAAGAGTGGGAAAAGCCAGTTTGTTTTTCGATAATAATTTTTAGCATTACAACCCAAACTTAAACGAGCTCGTCCAAAGTCAAACTGCTTTTTACCAAGCTCAGATTATTTAGCTGCTGCTAGTAATGAATGAATTCGAAAACGTGAAAGTTCGCGTCAGGTTAAAGCTATTAGTAATAAAATTTAATCCCATGATCGGTTTTGACATTTTTTGGTGATTCACTGTATAAATAATGTTAATAAAAGCCGTTTGTCAACAATTTAAAAAATATATACGCATATATTGATGTATGTTTGCACGTATGTATAAGCAAGTACACTGCCACACCCTCCACATTAGCCAATGTTTGTTTGCTGGTGTGATGGAAGAAAGATTTTAGCGATTTGCTCGTAATTTCGTAATTTAAATTTATCGTTTTAAATTATAAAACACTTTGAAGCCCAAGTCCTGGCAACCGTTATCGAAAACTTAATTTTCCGCGAACACTGCCGCCACTTAAGGGCGAACAAGAATTTAGTTCCGTGACGCCACAATCAACGTCCTTTCACACAAGGCAAGTGGAAAATGAGTCGCAACATGGGCGCAAACTGCATTAGCCGGCACATCTCGCAACCTAATGACCAGGCAAAATAGGCTGAGGCAGGCGCCCCTCCCTTTTAGAGGGAACGTCTTATTCGAAAATGCCCCTCTCCGCGCCCCGTTCTCCCGTGCAGACGCGGCACGTCATGGGGCATTCTCGTCAAAGCCGCACGTCGCGTCGCACCCGGGGCGTCGTCAACGTCAATTCCAGCAAACGAGCGTCGCCATTAAGGAGCGGCGAGGATTCGATCCTCCTGCCTCTAAACATCCGCGGATGCGGAGATCCTCGCGCTCTCAGCATCCTCCCATCCCCTTGTCGTGTTTTGCTCCCTCTCCCTCCCGGTTTATGAAGAAAGCGGCGCCGGGATTCTCTTTAAAGCTCGAAACGTGCCGATTTTTGGTTCTAGGGGACCGTATAGAAATGTCCGTGAAACTACTGTTAAAAAATCTCCTGATATTTTATGGCAAAAGTTATTGGCATCCATGTTGCCAGTAATTTTCGCCGTAAAATCCTATTTTACTGTAAAATTTTGGGGTAGAAAAAACGGGAGATGGAAGTGGCAAGAATTGAGCCCAGGACCCAAGAATAACAAACCAGTTATGCTATCCACCATGCCAACTAAGTAACATTTGGCTTCGGACAGTAACTCACGTGGTGTATCAATTGACGATTTTTTCGTCCATTTTTCTTGGCACTGTTTACTCTAAAAAATCCATAGTGTCTATAAAAGCTCCTTGAATTTTTAACAGTGTAATTCTTCGAGAAGAAACTTGCTCAGTCAACGTCTAGTATATATTGCAACGGCTCCTTTCTGCGCTTAAAAATGATTCTCGTACGTAGAAAGTACATTACATGCAATATACCGACTGCCAGGTGATGTTATCCAGAGAGTTAGGTTTCATCTTTGTTTGGACCTCATCAGTCTGAAATAGACAGTAACCGAGCTGGAGGCAGATGTCATCTCATTGAAGCTGAGAGCGCCAGCAAACTGCTAGCTAAAACTAATTTAGCAAACCATCTAAGAGTCCACAGCATTGGGGCGGCGCAACTCGTCAATTGAATGTAAAGCTCGGGTGTTAAGTAATAAGTCATAGCCCTTATAGAAATAATGTTAACAAAACCGATCTATCAACAATGAAAAAAGTCTTACATATGCTTTATGTATATATGTTCAGAGCGGTAACTTACTGCTTAATACCCAAGATTTGCCATGAACTGGTTGGTTGAATTGGGTTTTATGGCGAAGAGCCTTCGTAGGCTATACTGCGCCAAGTGCCTTCAACTAATGAGATGAATCACACCAGTGCTGCGAACTCACGCTGGTTTTATTTTAGCTACCAGTTTGTCGTCACTCTCAGATTCAACGAGATGACATCTGCCTTTAGCAAGTTACTGTCTGTTCCAGACTGATGAGTCCGTAACGAGCACAAAACAGCAGTCTCTGAATGGCATAACCGGGCTGTCGTTATATTAAATGTCGTCCTGCCCTAGCCCAGGCTTAAGGATGGTAGCGCACTGCTTAGATTAAATATGTTTTTTTTCTCTGTGACCCACGAAATTGATAAACAGTTTACTTAAACAAATATTTAGCGACTCATTAAGGCATCCAAGTAATGCAGTTCTCAGGAAAGTAATAATGAGCATTTTTTCTAATGAGTAGCAAGAGTAGGAGCATTGTAAAACATGCTCCTGGAGGCATGCATTTTTGCCCTTGTGACCCCCTCCTCGAAGTATGAGGTCTTAAAGAGCACCGAAACTTCATACAAAAAAAGAGAAAAAAAAGTCGCCAATTTAGAGAGATTCAGTGAGTAATGGCAGGCATCTTTCACATTATTTGTAGATAAATGTCCTGCAATTTGCGAACGGTGAAACAGCGTCATCAATTTCTCACCTAGTCTTTTAATTTGGCGGTTTTCTTGCAAGATTTTGAAACCTTATATCCCGATAAAGGGCTCACGAGGGCACACAACTTTTATGTCAAGAATATGTCTCGAGATGCTCTTTCAATTAGTATTTTTTTTATTATTATATTGACTGTGTTATTATGATCAGGTTATAGCGATCTGTTCAGGTTATATTTTTGCCAATTAACGAACTTGTTTTTATTCTGAGAATTAAATACAGCACAGAGTATGCAAAATACCTTTGTAGTTTACTACATCAAAACTATCATAAAATTTCTCGCAGATAAAATTTTAAACAATTTCAAAAGCCGCTAAATGGGAAAATACATTGAGAAACAGAAAATGAAACTAATTTTTTGAGCAGCAATGGTTTTTTTTTATCCCATATTTAATTATGATTTATTTAAAACTATGCTAAAATTTCACTTTCTCCTTGTTTTGCTTTTTTTAGGAGACTGTAGCAATTTCAAAAGTCTGGCGAATATAAATAGTGGAGACTTTTTATTTTTCTCCCTGTCAAGAATGCCATCAAGTTTCATAATGTTTGTTGTTCTCCACAGGGTTCATACCTTAATATTGTCACATATCTTTCTCAAGCTATTACCCGGCTTCGTCGAATATTTTCTATTTCCAGGCTGATTGAGGTACCCGGCGCCTCCACCAAATGTCATGTTGAATGAGAACTACGGAGTAACAGAAAGAACCTTTAATTTTACCAGATGAGCGATCTGCTGTCAAGAACCCCACTGCCAGTTCTCAGCTCGAGAGAGACTTTTTATATACAACTAAGGAATGCTCAAAAACAATGCAAATTAAATTCAAATTAGATTATTTACATAAATTTACAAATTTTCTGCAAACTGTGAGGAAGCATTATGAAATTCAAAGAGAAACTAACAAATGTCCGCACCTGATGTCAGAACTCGGAACCTCTGAGTTCGCAATCCGGCTCCATAGCCATTCTGCCAAATGGGAAATAGCTAGAGAAAGATATCCAATGATTGGCCCGTTTTAAAGCTTTTTCGTAAGCTTAAAATATTTTCATGTGCAGGCTTTTTTCAGTTAGTAATTTTAAACCAATTGCATACTTTTGTATGTTTCAATTTTACTGTTTTTTTTTCCTCCACATAGAGTCAATTTTATGCATTAAATAAAGGGTTTTAAATCCTGAAGTAAATGTAATACAACTTTAACTGTAAGTTACTGAATAACACTGTTGGAAATATATATCCAACATTCATGAAAACATATAATTTTCAATAAATTTTAATTGACTACTATTATTATTTATTTATTTAACCAGGGGTACCCGAGAAGAGGTTACCCAGCACCCTGAGTATCTCAGACAGCTCGCTTTGGAAACAATCAATGATATATCCAGTAAGGCTTTGCAGATTTATACTAATTGAAGCAGGGGTAATGGCGCTACCTCTGGTAGCGGGGTTTAAATCAGGCATGGGAATGGCATTAGGATTAGTAGAAGAAACCCGGACTACTGCTCTGTTTTTCGGGCCGAACTTTTAACCATTGAGGAGGCACGTACTGTGTCAACGAGAATATCAATACTGACATTTGGATTTTGAGTGACAGCCGAAGCTCTATAGAACACTTATCTAAATGGTGGAGATATGGAGATAGAGCTACTGGTAGCACTATCCAACAATTGAGATTATTGAGCACTAATAACAGGATTTACTTTCAGTGGGATCCTTCTCACGTGAACGTCAGTGGTAATGAAATTGCCGATGGTCAAGATTAATATAAACACTGTCTGGAGAAAATCCGCTGTTCATGACTGGTACGAGGGTTATCTTCCTGGGTCTGCTCCAACTTGGACCAATAGTGGAAGTATACAGACGGCTCTTGTCAGGTTCCGCAGTGGGCATCTTCGTTCTCTGCGTTACGAGTCAGGGTCTAAAGTTTTCCCTCTCTGCCCAAGTTGTATCATTTCTCGTGCTGATCCTGCTCATATTTTGACATGCATTAGCTGAATGAAGAGCCAATTGTTTTCCTCTTCCGAGTTGCTTCTTGAGAAATTACTTTATCACGGTTCATGGACTTAATTTAGATGATGCTGTCTAACAAGTGGGATAAGTCACAGCAACACACAAGAAGAGGTTGTCAGAATGTGTATAGGTCAGAATGTGTATGAGGGTGTCAGAGGCGAATACAAGGGAAGGGCGATGCGGGCGATCGCCCCTCCCTAATATTTCAATATTAAAACTCAAAATAAAAATATTTCAATATTAAAGCTCAGAAAAGACATTTTGAGAGTATCTTCGATGCTGGTAGAAAGGAGATTTAGGGCTCTCCACAAGATAAGTTTCGCAATTGAAGTCCAAAACATATGAGGTCAACATTCGCAAACCAAGATGTGTGGTAAAGAAGACGTAACAAAATCAATCACCCCTCCTTGAAACATTTCTAGATCCGCCCTTGGTCGTGCCCTCTGAGAACTCCAAAGTAAGAAACCTCTTTTTTACGTGTTCCTTGAAAACACACACACACACAATTACTAATGAAACTGAGTATTTAATTTTAGTAGTAAAGTAGCGGCTTCTACCTGTACAATATGCAAAATCTGCGATAAAACTGCAGCAGAGATGAACAAGAATTAATCACAAACGAAAAACACAAAATTCCTCAACATATTTTCATTTTTCAGTTTTTTAATGTATAGACGTAAATAAAAGTATGTAATCCAATTTTTACGGCAGTAGCTTTATGGGTTTTTTAATCTTTTTTGTGTAGTGGTAGGGTTGGGGCATTCTAGGAAGGGAACTGCGTAACATTAAAGGGGAGTGCGCCATTGCTCTTATGTAAATGGGTACCGTTGTTTAAACTACGGTATAACATGTGTCAGTGATTTCATGGAGTTGAAAACTCTCATCTGCTCCAGTAAATATTTGAAATAAAAGCCTGATTAAAATAGTAAAACATAGCAGCTCTAAAGTATAAGGACGATTCTCCAAAAACTTGACATTTTTCAACCAAGTTCTATAAAAATGAAAGTGCTTAAATAAATCTTTAAAAAAAAAAAGAAAATTTTTCTTTGTTAGGAACTTATTAAGAGAAAAATTGTGAGGATTAAGATCACTTTTTAACTAACCACTCCTCTTTTTCCGCACCCCTCAAAAGAGGAGCTCAAAATTTTACACACTAAAAAAAGAACAAGCAGTATTAGGAAAGTAACAAATGAGTTTTTTTCAAGGACTATAAAAAATTAACACCAGTAATACAAAAAAGGAACTCAAACCTAAATTAAAAAGGACGTATTTTGCTAAACAAAATAAAATCTATATACAGTGGAACCTCGATAACTCGACACCCCAAGGGACCATGAAAATATGTCAAGTTAAGCGGATGTCAACTTACCGAGCTACCGTTATTTCAACTCTTAAAATGTTTTCTATGTCGCTTAGTTACTCGTGCTTACCATTCACGTACTAGAAATGATTTCAGATAACTGATTTTTCCTTTCTTTTTCCTTTTCTTTCCATTTTTTAAGAATTAAAAAAAAAAACATGACAAAGTAAATAGAGCAATTTTGAATACCTTATTAGACACACTAAATCCATAATATTTAGAAAGAGATATGAGCTTCTTGTTAATCAAGTCAACTAAAGAGAAAAGACCTCCTCACTCTTGACTCACACAGAAACCCCAAATATTCAGAAATGGTTAATGGGAAAGAATATCGGTTGCAAAAAGTGGACTAAAATAGCGAGTAGACGTCGACTTGGGGGTTAAGTTAGAAAAGTTTTTACCCATTGAAAGTAACATTGGACAAACCATTGGAAACATAGATGATGACTTATCAAAGTAGTCAATAATTAATGCATACACAAATAATGCATAGCATAAATATTGAATAACGCAAATACATACATGCCTTTGAACCTACGTTAGAAAAAATACACAACTATTGAACTTCTATCCGTTTTCTCTTCATTTAACTTTGAAAAAATCATCGGTAATTATAATCTTTAAAAAGTACATTTGAAAATTGATTAAGAATTACCTCCTCCGTTTACGTATTAAATGATACAAGTAAACAAATAATTAACAAAAATTTATCAATTCTAATTACTCGCTTCCATTCAAGTCAACAAATGAATTCATTTTACGGAGCAGCGTTCTTAAAAAAACACATAAACTAAAATAAAATATCATAACATTTGTAAATATTCGTAATTAAATGTAATTAAAAACTTACAGAATCAAATCATAACATCTTCTTCCTCGACGCAACTGTTCGTATCTAATTAATTTCCAGACAGAAATAGTTTATTTCACTTCAATTTCAATTGAATATTCTGTACACAACGATTCTTTTTTCTTTTAACCATTTGCATTCAATCCAATTGAATTATTATTTTCTTGTATTTTGTAAATTTAATAAAAAATTATTTACAGAAATAAACAAATGAATAGCTCACACAGTTGGTACACATTCTAAAGAAACATAAAAATAAAAAAAAAAGAATCGTAATATTTTTAATGTTGCCAAACACAGTTAATTTCATCACCAATTATGTGTTAAAATTTTGAAATGAAAACAGAATGAAAATATTAAAGATTACAAATTATGATACCGCATAAAACAGACGATATTTTTTCATTGCTTGGTAATTTTATTTTTCTAAAGGCAGGGATTCAAGTGAAACAGGCCATCGCAAATTACAATCGCTACTGGAAATGAATTACATTAGAACGTTTCTTGATAAAAACATCGTGACGTCAGCGTGACGTTTGCATATGAAAAACGAGCTAGATAAAACGTCACAGACTACTTGGCGAATAAGAGGAGATCGCTGAGTGCTTGTGAGCTCTTATTGGCTCCACCCGTTGTGACGTCATGCCAAGTTAAGTTGATGATAATGTAATTCACTTCCAGTAGCGATTGCAATTCGAAGCGATCGCAGTGCTGTTTTACTTGAATCCCTGCCTAAATTATTGTTTTAAAAAAAATATTTTTACTTCATCAATTAAAGTTGTATCACTGGATTTTTTTTTTTTTTTTTTTTTTTTTTTTTTTTTTTTTTCGTACTTGACGCGCGCGTGACTATGACCGCCAGTGAATAATAAAATGGCTACAAAAAATACTGGTGTACTCAGAATCTAAGTTGTACTTTCTGAATAATTGAATCATAATCTCGATAATCCAATGCAAATGGCGTTCTTTATGTAAAGGAGACAAGATTCATAGTTCGTATAATGCTCATCACACCAAATAGAAGCATCAAAAGAAAGTTGTGTGTTAGCAACTTCAAAGAAAGCTGTTACGTTCTTTTAAAGGTATGTTTATTTATTTAAAAACAGTTAATTTCTCTGACGTCCGTGTATTGGAAGAAAATGATATCCTTTTTTTTTTTGCTTAAGAAGAATAAGAAAGTAGCAAAATCGTTCAGTGAAAATATCATTGAAGTAAAATCAACGCTAAATAAGATATTTCATCTCTTAGGTATTTGATTTATTTTCTTCTGTTGACTGAAATTGAGGATAATTTATATTCTTTTAACCTTTTAAGGACCACGAGCTTTGCGGTAGAGTATAAATATTTGTATTCATAAAACTATTAAATAGCAACGTATATAGCATGTAAGTTAAGTTTTGTGAAAATTGATTAAACAAATTTTGCGTAAAAGGATGGGACATGTGTCTGTAATAAGATCTGCAAATGTAATATGCAAAACTATAATAATTTTCCAAAATTTGGTTGGCTTATTATTCAACTAAGAGATATTTGGACATTGAACTGCTTTACTAAATCTTCAATTAAAAGTAATCTTGATTAAAAATGGAAGTATGACAGTATGAATGCGATGTTTTTTAGTTAATGCATTAAATTAGCGATGTTTTCATAGCAATTTAATAATACAAAATTACAGGGTATTTTCGAACAACAATATTTTTTCGCACGATTAGAATAGTGAGATTCGGATGCCTCAATCATATGGAATAAATATAACTCATAATTTTTTTTGTATTTGGTAAGTCATGAAATAAATTTTGCACTTAGGGGACACATATGGCTCGCAATCCTCATAGTTTAGGCAAGGAGAGAGAATTCATTAAATGAAAGAATTCAAGCAGCAGTAAATTATTGAATATGTTTCTACCTTTTGATTTGTATTACTTCGAATGATTCTTAAATAATACAAACCGTACCTTTAGAATTTACTTTCTTAAGTAAATAAAAATACGACCTAAAAATGTTTTGGTGTTTGTAATTGTTAGGATAATATTTTGTTGTTTGTTAATGTTTTGATAACGTCAAAGTATATTTGTAATTTTTGAGTCGAATTATTATAAAATGAATATTCTGCCGTGGGCAGGTAAACGGCAGTATCTGCAAAAATGAGTTTTCGAGATATTTGAAGAAATGCGTTTTTGATTTTCCACAAACATAAAAAAACATTGAATTTCGAGCATAGGCGATACTATATGTTTATACCGAAATGTATTTTGGATAATAGAATGAATTTTGATTTTGCAAGCGCAGAGAAAGGTTAAGCAGATATTGCTGCTTACCTGCCTTTTTCACTCGTGTCATTTAGAATTGACTGGCAGTCCACAGTAACTGCACAGTATACTACTAAATGTGCAGTATTTACACATTCGACGTCGTGCGGATTAGATATATTATAACGAAATGTATTATTGCATAGTGAACGGTACGTTTTGTTTAAAAATATACAGAAATTCCTTCGTTGGACTTCGTTGGTGTATCCACTTCGTAAGTGTATCCAATTGATATAGATTTAATATAAACGAACGAAACACAATTTAAAAACATAATAAAACTCTATTATATTATGCAAAGTATAAAGCAAATCTACAAGATTCTTCTACCATTTTTTAAAATTACTGCAAATCACTTAAGGGGTTACAGTACCTCAAAAATGACCAAAAGACCAAAAAAAATTTTATTGCTTATTTCAAAAGTAAAAGTTATTTAAAACACTCAGAAAAAAACAGCATTGTTCTAGCTAAATTATTTAAAAAGTTATGAGTGACTTTAGGGCATACATGCTATGTGTTCTAATGGAAAAGCCAAACTTTAAAGTGCTTTTTCTCGGTGATCAGTTTTTAGTGTTTCTATGTTACTAGAAATGCTAAGGAATTTTTTCTATTAAAGATATAACTTTAAAGCAATATTTTTTACACTCAGGATAATATATTTAACAAAACTGTGCATTGAATAAGCGTTTTATAAATTACAAAAATTTTTAGAGTTTGTTAAACCTCGAAGAACAAAATTTTCTAAGATTTTTTTACGTAAAAGGTCACAAAATATTTTCTAATCAAAATATAAGAAAATGAATGCACAGATTTGTTGAGGTTTTTCTTGTGATCATTTCGCAAAAAGAAATTTTGAAATTAGTGCAGAAACAAAAAAGCCTTAGGGTTTTAAAAAAACTGAAATTTTCTTACATTTTTCAAATTTTCAAAAAAAGTTTTCAAAATTTTTGATGTTTGAAAATAAATTATTGATTTTTAAACAAGTGCAGAAACAAATATTTCAAAGAATTAACTTTTTCACTTAAATTAAAGAAATTTGTTAGAAAGGTACTGTAACCCCTTAATGCTTTGTACTTTTCATCAAAACAATAAATCCGCTTGAAAAAATAGGCGCTTAAAATGCTTGTTGTTTTGACGATTGTCTTCATAGAACTATTAAAAATGTAACAGCTTGGTACTAAACTGCAAAAAATATCGTCTGTTAATATGAACGCAACTGTAATTAAAAGAAAACAAAACAATGTAAATAAAATTTTTTCATTGCTGCATTTTTGTTTGTCGACTGACAAGTTTTTCCTGTGTATCTCTGAATCATGAAAAATATAGTTTGCTAGTGGAAAGTAATTTGAAAGAAAAAAGAGACCGAGCAGTATCATTCTATTGCTGCATTTTTATTTATCGGCTGCTACGCTTTTCTCGTGTTTCCTCGTTTGTTAGCTTTTATAACTATACATTAGCAAGGAACAACTTTGTTCCATTGTTTTTAAAACACGGATACGAAAAATAAACGAAGATAAAAAAAAAATATATCATGTCGGAGGTCTAAAATTCCAAACCTTTCTCTTGGAATTTATTTGGGATAAAGTTTCATCATTACTTTCTTTAAATATAATGATTTTCAAGTATCTCTTGCCCTTAGGGGCACCGCAAAGTTTTGGGAGGGGGGTGGAAGTCCCAATTCACCGAATGACTTCACAATTTCAGAATGACAAAATACGAACAGGCACGCTTACCTACATTTAATCAGAAGTGACTAGGCATGATTAAAACAAAAGCACTGTTGCAATATTGTCTCTAGACTTACCAAATCGTTCGACAAAATTTGTGAATAAGGATGATTTTTGGAGGTCACAACGACCTCCCATTAGGGCACCCCTACTTGCGCTCAGTTTAGCTACAAAGGAAAACGGTTTTTGCGTCTTGATGCAAGTTTTGTACAGCGATTCATATTATATTCATCCTGCAGACATGCAGATACTGCCGTTTACTAGCCCAATATAACGATAACCGCAGTTACTGCTAATTACCATTGATTAAAAAATAGTTTTTTTTTTTAGCGGCAGCCAAAAAAATGTTTGTACCATAAAACTAATGTAACATAGATTTCAAAAATGCAAAAATATTAAAATCGAAAAAAATGCAGTTACTGCCCTTTACCTGCCCACGGCAGTATTGTATGCTCTACTAAAAGGAAATTTCGACGCAACAGTACGGTTGACTTGCATTGTGGAATTTCAGCATTAAATTATTTTTTTCTGTTATTTTCTACTTTAATTTATCGGAGGAAGTATTGGATTTTTAAAATTGGAACTTCAAATTTTGTCAGATTTACTCATTTTGAAGCGTGTGAATCCAATTGGAAAATTTTTGGAAAATGTATGTGTATGTGCGTGATATATTTTTGTTTTTTTTGTTTTGTGGCCACTCTTGCCCTTTAACGACTGCATTAAATGAAAAAGAATCAAGCATTTAAAAAATGCGCTAATTTTACTGTCGCCTCAAGATTTTAAGAAACTCATGTATCGATTGTTGTCCAAAATTAAACTATTGCACTGAAACCCCAATGATCTGAAGATCAGCTTATCTGCTTCATTTCCAGTTAATACCCTACATTAGGAAGTTCTACCAACACAAAATAATTGAAATCCCATCAAAGCATAAAAGTCTGATTTCCCAGCGTAAAAACTTATGAGATCTTATGTAAAAATAAATTAGTTGTTTTAGTTAGTATCATTGGAAGCACTAGTTAAAGAACTTAGCTATAAATTGTTTCTTAATAAATTACCAGGCAAATTCATTTTTGCCGTACCAGTGTTAGACATTTATTTCTATCTCTTCTCTTATCTTCTTATCTTATCTTCTTACTTAATAATAAAGCTGCAGGTGGGTCTGTCTTTCTTTCCTTCCTTCCTTCCCTTCTTTCTTTCTTTCCTTCTGTCTGTTATGCGCGGAGCGCCAAAACCGTTCGGTCGATTTTCAAAAAATTTGGCACAAAATTAGTTTGTAGCATGGGGTTGTGCACTACGAAGCGTTTTTTCGAAAATTCTCTTTCGTTATAGAATTAGGGGATAAATACAGAATAACCTACTATTTAGAGTAGTATTAACAGACCTAATTTATGCAAAATGTAAACAAGCACAGATAAAACTTTCATATCGCTATTATTAGGTAGATGCTATTATGTTGGCATACGATAGCCAAGTCTCCCTATTTATTCCGGAAAAAAGGATGACTAACATTGATAAGGTCCCTATAAATATTGTAAGGTAGCTTATTCAGAGACAATTTATAACAAAGTTATTTAATAGGTACTTCCCAAGATACAAGATAAAACAACTGACTAGGTTCTGCATGAAATCTCTCGATTTTTTACGGTAGAAGCGAAACTTGTATTTTTGTAGCTTTAGTATTTTTTATATGATTTTATTTGCCAAAAATCCATCTCACTTTAATTATTTCTGTTTCTGATCGGATCCGTCACGCGGTCATCAAATCATACACTCACATAGTGTTTAGTGATATGAGGTAAACTCTTCAACATCCCGCATGGCCCGCGGCGCAGTTTAGATTAAAAGAAATAGACTCGGATCACAGATCCCGTCCCATCCAAAGTCACGTGACTCCCGGAGGCCGGATTTCCGCCCCTTCCCTGAAATTCGGGGCCTGGATATTGAAAAGAACCCCCTCATTTCGAACAGCCCCAGAAATCGGCAGTTAAGTAGTGTGGGAGAGCTTCTTGTATTCTATCTGGGGGGGGGGGGAAGAATGGTTAATCAGATTAGTCGAGGACGTTGGTGAATCGTTCCTTTTCGAGTACTGCACACGTTCTGAGGGTGCTCCTAGCCCTGTGGAGGGCACTCGTCCAGATTCGGCGGGACTTGATGGACGCTTTACACGGATAAATGGGCAGTCAATGCGAAGGGAACTGCAACTGACTAAGAAAGCACACAATGCGATGATTAAATTTTGCATGATATTTGTTCGGACTAGTGGTAGAGAGCCCTGATGACTTGTCTGTCCATGATGAATATTGAAACTTCCTCATGGCAACGCTGTTTACTGCAGGATTTATTAATGCTGCTGGCGTCTTGGGCAGAAATATTTAAAATCGTAGTATATCGTTTATTTTTAACTTTATTCCTGCTTTGTTTTCATATTGCCTTTCGGTAAAGAGGTAATGCTTGATATTTGAAAAGTTATCCTAAATTTTTAAAATTACATACATCCATTTTTAAAAAATTAAGAAGCTTCCTTATCTATCCATGATGAATATTGAAGCTTCCTTGGCGCAATGCAAGTTCGATGAAGTTTGTAATGCTGTCATTATAGGATTTATTAATGTTGGCATCATTTTGGGCTGAAATATTTTAGAATTGCAGTACTTCGGTTATTTTTTATTTGTATTCTTGCTTTGCTTTTAGTGTATTTCGATGAAGAAGTGATGTCTGGTATCTGAAAAGTTATTATTATTTTTTTTTAATTATGTATACCCATTTCAAAAAAATAGGATGACTTGTCTGTCCTTTATGAATGCCTCCTTGGGGCAATGCAAGTTTGATGAAGTTTATAAGACTGTAACCAGTGTCATACCCCGGGAGGTTTTGCGGCTTACAAAGAAACGTATGCACCCATTAAGATTTTTTCTCAAAATAGGAATCTGGGGGATATTTTTTTTAATCTTTATATATAAAAATGAATGTATGTATCTATGTACGTACCTATGTATGTCTTTTATAGACTCAAAAACTACCTGTCGGATTTCGCTAAAAAATTTACAGTTTGTTTGTGCCTTCACTGGGTACATCAAGAGGCCAATTAGAAAAAGATCTGACTGGTAGTTCCTTTTTTATTCCAATTTTAGTTGAAACTTCCACATAAAATCTCTAATTTTTTTAAGGCTTCCCTCCATTTAAATTAGTTTTTATTGCTTCATCTCAACTTTTCGCTCATTTTTAGCTCATTTTGCGTTTGATATTGTTTTTGCTTCGCGTGGTTTTCTGGGGTTTCTTTCAATTCAAATCGTTAAGAAATATTTCTTTCGTGAGTATTTATTTACCCTTGAATATATAATACTGCTGTTTTTATTTTCCAAAAGTAGAAACGCAATATTTTAGAAAATCATCACAGA
>JAXGGA010009756.1:0-49983 GCA_038373865.1 Uloborus plumipes
CGAGCTTCCCACATTAGTAATTTAAAAAAAATGAGCCCAAACAGGTATTTCACTGAAAAAAGTTTCCTCTTTTGGCAATTTACTGCGTATGATTAGGTTTTAAGACTTTTTACAAGACATATTTCTAGGCTAATAGTTAACAAAAGTGAAACTATTTCAGCATTATTTTATTTTAGTATTCACACATAATTACTCTTTACGAAGCCATTCAGTCATTTGATAGATAATGATCCTTTCCAGGGAGCCCCCCCCCCCAATACTATTGGAAACGATAATAAAATCTCTTTCTAGAATATAATGACGGATGTATAGCGAATATTTCATCTAGTAATGATTTATCCACTAATGTAGCAGTAAAACAATGCAACAAAAAGTGCTGGCGATAATAAAGACTTAGAAAATGATCACACACTCAGAAAAATAATATAAGTACGTGCTTCAAAAACCCATGGGTGTACATCTCAAAAGAAGTCACGGGAGAAAAGAAGAAGTAATAATATAAACCAAAGAATAATTTAGAAGACAAAACAAAATCATTGATTTTTTTTCTTCTTTTTTTGTTCAAATAGATTATTCAGGCATTTTTTCAAAATCAACATTTGGTGTGTTTAAAATGTCTTTTGATGTAGATATAATTTTGCTTTTATTATTAGAAAACAGGAAGTACAATTCCCATACAAATAATGCTGATCCTCAGGTAAAGAATAACAAATAGAAATTTTCCATGGAAATCTCGTGGGTATCTCGCAAATAACGTACTGTTATTTTGAGAAATCACGTTTTTAGATAAAATGCGTTAGTTTTCAGGAACGTGTTATAAAATATTATAAAAATTGATTTGTCAAAAATGAAATGTTGAACTAAGTATAGATTGTTTTATTATTTTACTCACACATGCAATTTACCTTGACCTTTTACTAAATGCAAATACAGTGGAAAAAATACTAACTTTAAAAAAAAAGTGTTTTTTTCTGATGTCAGAATAAAATCTGGACAAAAAAGAGTGCTTTTTTATTGTAGAACAACGTTTCCAGCAGATTAGTAGTTTTCGACCAAAAGATTTTTTTTTAAATAGCAAAAATAGATTCAAACAATAAAAGGAAACACTGACTTTTTTCTCTAAGATAATTTTTGACCTCTAAAACGTAGGAGTTCTTTTTTTTTTAAGTAGGCTATAGACTCTCGTTTCTTACCATTTGCTGCTATTTTGATACTCCTTCCCCAAAGGACAGACTTTCATTCTTTCATGTTGAATCACTATTTGCAAATAGCTATTACCACTTGATTATTTTAATGCTTTGCCTCCCACTTCATGGAGGCCCCTGAGATATTTTTATGCAGACTTTTAACAGGAATTTAGTGTAGCAAGAACCAAATACAAATTCAAGAGACCTTTAATGCACCGCATAATCATAAGACATGAACGTTGCAGATTGTTTTCACTTCAAAATCCACAGTCTGAAGCCGGGTTTGACACTCAAACTCCAGCGTAAAATGACAACGCTTAATCATTAAAATACCTGGTTATAGTTACCGTAAAAATAATTTAAATAGGAGCTGCAGAGAGGAAAAACGGAAAACGGAAATGTTTTCCACCAATAACATGAATTGTTAAAAGATAATTCTGGAACTAAGCTTGTTATTTAGTTTAAAACGGCATATTTAAGATAAATGTTATTAATTTCAAGTTAAATGAACTACACTCCGGCATTTGTACGAATTGTTCGCGAACAGTTTATGCAGTATGCATATATGATTTGAAAAAAATTATTATTAGCTGATGGGTGATAAGTCCTTTAACTGATTTAAAACATTTCTGGTACTCTAATACTCTAATTAGCTTACCGCTTTACAAACTAGAGCTTTTTTGCGTATAATTATCAAATAGGTAAATTTTATTATAGGTAAATAATATTTTATAGGTAAATTAATTATAGGGTCATTCCATGTCAAGTGATCCAACGTTTTTTACCTTACATTTTTGTATTTCTTTCAAATTTGGCTCATCAATTGTACCCCTTGAGGTAATCAAAAGTCTCAATTTTTAGATTTTTATCTCTATTATTTCTTCATTTATGAGACTTTGAACTTTGGAAAAACCCTCGTTTTTCCATGGATAAGGGAGCGTAAAAGGGACCATAACTCAGCACCAAATATAGATAGAACGATTTGGTAAATGGCATTTTAAAGTACGTTAGTTGCCGTTTAATTTGATATGCAAAATGACTAATTTGATAAAAATTTTCTTTTTCAAAAAAATGAAATTTAAATTTCAAATTCAATTTTCTCGAAAAACATATAATAATTTTTTTTAAAAAATTTCAAAAATTCTTGTGTATTTTATCTATGTTTGTACAAATTTTTAGATTGGGATCTCAATGGGATCATATTTTTTTGAATTTTTGAATAAAACTGTATAGGAAAAAAATGATATTTTTTAGATTCTATTTATTTAAATACTAAGTTATCTTGCTTGTGATGGTCTAAAAAGTAGTAAACAAGCATGAATATGTTTAAAGTGAGCTGGCATGAGCTTATAGAATTGTCAGGTTCACCCCTCACCCCTTCCTCCCCCGCACAACCACTCTTTTTTAATTCAAAACTGTTCAAAATGTTAAAAAAACTCTTTGATACAAAATGAATAGTAAACTTATTTAAAGTTGGTAAATGGGTTTCCTTATAACTAGACGAAGTATCCCCTCCTCCACCCAAATATACCATTAACGCTGTACTATTATGACATCTAACCTGGGGATTGAATTGACTATTATTTTTACTCTAGGTAAGTGAGCTAGCATTAACTTGTAAATTGGTCAGCTCCCCCTCCCTTCCTTCCCGACCCAACCATTTCCCCCCCAAACTGTTTCAAATGCTAAAAAAAACCTTTTTGATACAAAATGAACAGTAAACTTATTTAAAGTTGGTAAATGGGTTTCCTTATAACAAGGCAAAGTAAAACCCTTCCCCCACACAAATATACCATTAACGCTACACTAATATGACGTCTCACCTGGGGATTGATTTGAGGATTATTTTCCCCCTAGGTATATATTGTTTTTCAGACGAAGTGTTTCTTTTTTCAATCCGACCTTCACAAAGTGTACTTCCATTCAATATCTGAATTTAAACTTATGATTCATTTCATCCCCTCCCCCAGCACCAATCTTCAATTTTGGAGGAAGAAAAGAAACGGTTCGCCCCAAGATCATAGCAAACAGCAAAATAGCACTGTTTCCCCTTGTTCTCATAATGTTTTCCCATTATTTTCACACAAAACTGAAAAGAAATCAAAGTATCAGGTTATATGTCAGTCCCCATCACTGCCTTTCCTTTCTCTTATTGGACAAAGCTCATGAGCTAATAGGAAAGAGTAACAAACAGAACAAACTGAAACACTACCAGACATCAGTAGAGACTAAGGCTTTGAAATGGGGTTAGGCGGGATGATAAAAAAATAAAAGTTTGGAGCGGGAAGGCAGGAAAAGGGGAGGAGCAATCTGTACAGAAGTTAAACAACATGAGAGGTTATGATCAAAAAAGCAGTGTTTGTTTAATATATGTATATAGATATATCTTGCTGCATTACTTTCCTTTACAACAAAATGAAAAAGAACACAAACAATTAAAAAAATTAAATAACAGCTGCACACTAGATAATGTGGGAAGATAGTTATGGGGACACAGACATATGATCTGATATTTTGATTTATTTTCAGTTTTGTGCGAAAAGAATAGAAAAAACAATGAGAACAAGGAGAAACAGTGCTATTTTGCTGTTTGCTATGATCTTGGGGCGACCCATTTATTTCCTCCCTTCAAAATTGAAGATTGGTGCTGGGGTAGGAGATGAAATGAATCATAAAGTTAAATTTCAGATATTGAATGGAAGTACACTTTGAAGTTCGGATCGAAAAGAAACACTTCGTCTGTACCTAGGGTGAAAATAATCCTCAATTCAATCCCGAGGTTGGACGTCATATTAGTATAGTGTGAATGGTATATTTGGGTGGGGAGGAGGATACTTCGTCTAGTTATAAGGGAACCCATTTACCAACTTTAAATAAGTTTACTAATAATTTTGTATCAAAGAGTTTTTTTTTTTAAACATTTTGAACAGCTTTGAAAAAAAAAAGAGTGGTTGAGCAGGGGAGGGAGGGGGGATGAACCTGACAAATCTACAAGCTCATGCCAGCTCACTTTAAACATATTCATGTTTATTTTCTACTTTTTAGACCATCACAAGCCAGACAACTTAGTATTTAAATAAACAGAATCTAAAAAATATCATTTTTTTCCTATACAGTTTTATTCAAAAATTCAAAAAAATATGATCCCATTGAGATCCCAATCTAAAAATTGGTACAAACATAGATAAAATACACAAAAATTTTTTGAAAAAAATTCATTATATGTTTTTTGAGAAATTTTAATTTGAAATTTAAATTTCATTTTTTGAAAAAGAAAATTTTTATCAAATTAGTCATGTTGCATATCAAATTAAGCGGCAACTAACGTACTTTAAAATGCCATTTACCACATTGTTCTATCTATATTTGGTGCCGAGTTATAGTCCTTTTTATCTTCCCTTATCCATGGAAAAACGAGGGTTTTTCCAAAGTTCAAAGTCTCATAAATGAAAAAATAATAGAGATAAAAATCTAAAAATTGAGACTTTTAATTACCTCAAGAGGTACAATTGATGAGCCAAATTTGAAAGAAATACAAAAATGTAAGGTAAAATTTTTCTCAGATTTTGAAACACTTGACGTGGAAAATTACCTTATAGGTAAATACCCTATAGGTAAATAATATTTACTCTAATTAACAGAGTAAAAATGTTTCATCGGAAAAAAAATGTTTTAAGTAGTTTGTGCATAGACTAAGGAAGACAAATAAACTACCTTCAGGAATGGTTGAAAAACTAAACTTCAATTTTCTTTATTTTAAGCTCTGAATTGCTCACAGATCCTGCAAGTAGTTTGATATTCGTAAAATTTACTATGCGTCACTTCAGCAACACAACAATGATTATAGAAGAAACTACTACACCACGCACAAATGTATCTAGTCAAAATGTTGTACTGCATATCTCACACGCTATTTAAAACCTTAAATAATTACACACGCTTTGTAAACTCGTTGCGCTTTTATATGAAGCGCATCTATTTATAAGACTTCTAAATATATCTTATATAAAACATAAAACAAACAGTACTAGTTTAATCATTTTTGAAGAGTTAATCGACTGCATACTTAAATTATCTAGTTAAGAATTACTTTTAAACTTTTACTACCAAGGTAATTTAAAGAAATTAAAATTGCGCCCTCGTTTAGCTCAAGCTAAGACAAACAAGTCAAATATTATTTTTGAAAGTCATTAACATAACGATGAAAAATATAAAAGCGATCTAAAAATTACTAACTATAAAGTTTTAACCTAGGTGTACAAATTTCTCATTAAACTTACCTTCATTGAAGTGCTAGGAAAAAAACCTTATCTTGCTTGCATTCATTTAGTGAAAATTCATTTACCAACTTCAAGCATTTAATGCCCGAAGCATCATCAATAAAATAAAAGTTACTTTATCATTTTCAACTTTAAGCAAACACTTTCGATATTAATTTTGGAAATCATTAACACAATAGCACAAGAAGTTTAAGAATTATTAACTACGCCGAGTTAACCTAACTATACAAAATACTCCCCAAGCTTCACGTTCTTCTAAGAAATGAAAAGTAAAACTTGTTTTTTTCTTCCATGCTCTTGTTCTCGAACATTAGTTAAAGTGCCATTAGGCTCGGCATAGACAAGAAGTATCATGGAGCTTAAGCGCATCTCAAACCAATAAAATATAAATCACAGCATTCACGTCTTTTCCTTATACTCCGCATACTTAATTACACTTACCTGAGAGCCATTCTGTAATGTTCCACAGCGGTATCGACGTTGCCCAAGTCCTTCTGAAGATTAGCGAAGTTATAATGGACTTTGGCATTCTGTGGCACGCTGGTCAACCCCGACCTAAATTAGCAATAAAACACTATTTTCAGTTCCCATCCTTCCCCATTATCTTAATGAAGATTCAAAACTTACGGGTAAAATATGTTTAAAGGAATTAAGCCTCAGTTCTAATAAACAGGGGAGGGAGTATTTCTTGAAGCAATAACAAGCACCGTTAGAAGATGATTTTGAAGTAATTTTTCTTATTTATTTTACCTATGCATACTTATGACAAGAATTTATTGATATTGGCGATATTTGATGCTTCTTTTGGCTATATTTATGGATGTAAACATGGACGGAGAATTGGATACTTAACTATTAAATATACATTAGTGGCTTAAAATTCTGGAGTTGGTTTGTGGCTAGTGGTTGCTTGTCAGAATGCCTCTGCGTTCTAATGACGTTTTAAAATCATTTCTTGAAGCTAATGGAATGTAGGAATGGAATTCAGGGATAAATGAGCCATTAAACGATGCCGGTAAAAATAGTATCTTTCGGTATTTGAGCTAGCACTTGAAATCGAATATCATTTCGTCTTTGAGTTCATTGCCAGTGTTCATACTAATGGTACCAGCAGCCTTAGAATAATTATACTCAAAACTTCGATGTTTAAAATTAATACATGGTATTCGTGTAAAATACGTGAATCTGATCTATTGCTACGAAAATAACAAAATGTTTCAACGTAATGTAACTTTGAATTACAATAAAATGATGAGTTTTTCAATGAAAAAGTATTTTTGTTACATATTCAAAGCAACCTGTCTGATAAATATAAATTTACTACTATTTATCTCATTTTAAAGGGAAGCTGTAGTTTTAAAATTACTATTCTTCTTATTTTTTCTATAGCTTATTTATTTATTTTTTGTTTGTGTTCTAATTATGCTCTAAAATATTTATTGAGCACTTTTACTGAAACATATCTGAAGCACAAACTCAGATATTTGTTCTAATTTCTGTATGCGTAAGATTAATAAAAAATAAAGTTAAGTATTTAGACTGGAGCATTTATCCTCGTTCTTACTCAAATCTCAAATTAAAAGCAATTATCCAAATTAGTACTTTTTAATCGAAAAAAAAAACGGAGCAGGGATATTAAAACTTGATTTGATATGCTTTTACGAGTATGTACAATTATTTTAATCTTACAGAAGGAAGTTGAATCAAGGTATTAAATCTTAAAAAAAGTGTAAATACTATGCAAGTAAGATGTTTGCTATACAATTAAAATCTATACTTGGACTTTGATTTATGCTTGGCAGTTTTTTTTTTGTCAAATTATTCTAAATAGAAATCATTTAAAAAACGATAGTGTAAGAGATAAACTTATAGATAAAAAAAAGATAATTTGTACGCTGCTTCAATATATATATATGTGTATATATAAATACATATGTTCGTACATATTCATGTATCTTTTGAAAATTTTTAAGTTTTTAAAGAGGCATAGGACACAAAAAACATTGATTTAAAAAGTACATATTTGCAAAGATTAAATTTTGCTATGCGTTTTGATTTTTGTACCCGATTTTAAACTTTTAAATGATCTGATTTTATTCGAAAATTAAAATTAGCAAACTGGATCATAAACTATAGATAAGCAAGAAAAATTTCTATTGATATCAAATTTAGCATTAAATTGTTAAAATAACTACTGGAATTTATTGCACATAAACTATTTACACATTGATAAAATATGTCACTTAAAACTTCTAAAACTCCTCTGTCACGAAAAAAAAAATATTCTCAGAAATCCACATCACCCAGACTAACGACGTCTTTTCATATTATCCAATGGGAAGATAGGGTAATAATTCTTCGCTCATTCCCATTCAAAAATCATGATCGAAATTTAGGAAAAAAATAGAAAGAGATCGAACAAATGGTCTGTAGCTGGACGCTTCAGCAGCTTCCCGGAATATTATTTCCATCTTCCCCACATCTTTAATCATAGTCGGCTTAGCACAGGTAGAAAGAGATTTAAGTTTACGGCTGATTAATTAATTTCTAAAGGTTCAACGCCTAAATTAGACGGTGCTATCTCATTAGTTGAATCGCTGCTCGTCTGATGGTAATCGGAATTTTTTAACCCCTCTTCTGCGTTCAATTTTGTTACTTGCTCAAGCGTATGCTATTTGTAATTGCTTGAAAATCAATTATTGGTAAACTGGGTTTGTGCTCTGTTTTCGTTTTGAAGTGGTGTTTGAAATCTTAAAGGGGAATCTTTTTTTTTTTGTAATCATGTGTTTAATTTTATTTTTGCTAGAATCTTCATTAATTCTATGTCGTACTTGTGTCTGGTTTTTCACTTTTAATTGGCGTTATTTAATTGGCTTATCTGCTGGAAATACACTGTGTTTAATAAATTCGCTGCGATCTCCGAAAATTTAGTTTTCAAGAAACTAATTAAAAACGGTGGATATGTAATTTTTGTTTAATTTAAAAGATAGTTTATTTATATATCATATATATTAAAAATATTGCTAATATTTTTAGGCTAATATGTTTATAGTTAGTACTATTAAATATAATATTACATATAAGAGTTATATATACATGTACAGTATGGTTGTTAATGTTAAACATAATATGTAAAAAAAATAGCAGATATTTATTCATAGCTAATGATTATTATTTGATGTAAATAATGCTTTTTTTAATGTTAAGGTACTTAAAAATTACGTCTTAATCTTGGTTTTATGCTCTCCCCCCCCCCCATCTACTGTTTCCATCTGGGATTGGAGAAATTTGACGTAAATTAAAAGCTGAAATCACTTTACTGCTCACAATTTGGTTTTTTTAACCAAGTAACTCCGTAAATCAATGTCACTGTTTTTTACCTTTTAGTTTCAGTATTTGTTGACCTATTAGCAATCTAATAGGACCTTTGATGAATACCTGTTAAAATCACAAAAAATAGTGTTGCAGGTAAAAAGCTTTTAGCCTTTACTATATTATTTGCTTTAAATCAACCGTTTTCTGAAAATAGGAGACTTAAATTGTCGTTTTACTAAATACTTCAATATTTTTAACACGGTAAAAATTAATGAATGTAATAAAAAAGAATGGTTTTACAGACGGGTGTTTTTTCCTATATACGCTGTTGGCTAGTGCTAAATTATTATCATTACTATATGCATTTCGAATGTCATGTAATCTGTTCCACATTATGCAGTAACACAAATACAAAATAAACGTAAATAAGATTTCATTGTAATTGCTATTAGCATGTCTTTACACTTTTAGGCCACTGTTCTACTATGTGAAGGAAGACAACGGTCAAAACTTAGACTCAACTTTATTTTGTAATGTGAATGGAAGTCAATGGTATGTTAAAACATAATTTGCACTCAATTTACATCTGTAACAGAAAAATACATTTTGTGTCAAAATGTTTCCAATTACAAGAAGATTATTCAACATGCAGTTGCCATTGGTCACATAGACTTTCATCACGTTTAAAGTACAAACTCCTTTTATAATGACTTGTCATTTTTCAACGTTCGAGTCTCGATAACTTGAAGCCTTATAACTCGAGTATTCCTTTATCTCGAAGTTTTCTTAAAGGTCCAAACTCTTGAGAAGGTTCTCTAAGAACTCTAATCCTTTTGTCGGCACCTTAGGACTTATAGTTATTGAGACTCGTCTGTATTTAATTTAAAAACATTAAGAGTTGATTTATACCGTTATAATGTGACTAAATTTGAAAATCGTATATACATGCACAGTTTATACTTACGTGAATAGCGTTTCTCGTGACTTCCAGTCTTGGTTCCTTTGCGTTGTCCTCACCATAAAAAGCAAAATAAATAAGAATGTGAATCCATGGCATATCCAACGGATCCTGCTTGATATGCCCCGTAGTTTTCTCAGTCCATGCGTGACAAGTATGCAATATCCAATGCTGATAATAAATAATGAAATAATTACTTAAACTTTAGATATCACATTAAAGAATAAACTCAGAAATAAATTTACGATTTTTGTTTTCGTTATTAAAATGTACTACTATGTGTGTTTTTTTTAATATATTTTAGCTATTAAATTAATCTCAATACGGATATGAACAACAAATCATCACGCAATGTTTGACGATTTTTGCTCCATACGTTATAAATTCACTTTATTCACATTGATTAGCATTATTGGAAATAGATAAAAATTATTTGGTTTAAAAATCACATTGAAAACCTAATGTATTCGAATGTAAAATGCAAATTATATGATGTCATATAATTTTATAAAATATACCAATAGTAAAACAAGGAGGCATGCATGCTATGTAGTATTCGCAGTTATTGAAATTAATTACTTAAAAATAATTTTACTGTTAAAAGCAATTAATTAATTTTACATTGCACTCACCCTGCATGCATACGCATTCAAGCAAGTGGAATAATTTTAGGAGCTAAGCTAACCTGATGCACAAATATTAATGTGTGCAGATCATGCGCTCAATTTCCAAAAATATTAGGAACTCATGAAAATAATAAACTAAAAAAATATGCACTACGTATATTCTACATCCTACAATACAGAAAAATCATTTGTAAAACTAAATCTTTAAGGGTTTAATTAAAAAATATCAAGCTTTGTATGGTGATTATTATAAAGTTATTGCTATTATTTTGTATTTGTTTACTTTATTACTAATGGCTATATTTATGGTATACATGGTTTACAGTTTAAAATATAAATTTTTATAATCTTACCTGGGTATATAAAGGACCCTTTCCGCGACGACGAAGCCAACAGTAACGAACATATTTGACGCAGGAAGAAATGGCAAAATGAGAATACATAGATATAACAGTGTAATCTTCATTTCACATTTCTGAAAAAAAAAGAGAAAAATTACTAAATGAAAAAAAGTATTGGTAAAAAAGTAATCGAAGATATCATAAAATTATTTTTTCTTTCGATTAAACTTTTTCTATTGAAATTTATTTAATAGAATATTTTATCAGTAATAGTCTTTAGACAAACGTTAAATATAGAAGAAGTTTTGAAATAAGACATGGTGAGACTTTAAGCTTTGGTAGTGCTTAAAAAAAGCCCACACATTTACTATGAAAATCTTTTAGCTATTTCGCGTGAAAAGTGAATGCGTTTTATAGTTCTTATTCTTTTAAAAATGCCATGGTTCAATCTCGTCCTACTGGTTGCTATTTTTTCTATTAAAAAAGTAATTCACTCCAGAAAAAAAAATTAGGTAGATAAAGGCGTGTTCCGAAGTAACTTCAAAAAACCTTTACTCTCGCAATCGATCGTTATAGATGAATAGTTCTAATTGCAAAAATGCTCAAAATACAATTCAAGTTTAAGATGGTGAAATATTGAAGTGAAAACAAAATTTAGTAAAAAAAACCGAAAGGTAACTTTTTCTTGCGAATCTTAGGTCCCCTAATTTATATTTACAGAAATAAGGATCATAGAAAACAATTCGAATACAAAAAGTTTGACATTATTGAAATAAATATTCACCAACACATGAAGAGCAGCATATTGAGACTTACAACAATTTATACTCGCTGTGGATAACACCTTTTGGGGGAAGTAATTTTTCTAATAAAAACTAGCCTATGATTCTGTTACATTTCTAACACGATAAAAAAAATAAAGATTATTGCTTGGATACACATTACCTGCTCCTTAAGTTTCTTCCGTCGAATAAATAAAAACCATGTGTTCATTAAAATAGATTTTTATAACCAACATAATTATACAGTGTGGTTTTAGTCAAAAAGGCGATGATTAATAACTAGAGGTCACACATTAACAGCGTATTAAGGCAGCGTAAACTAGGGTATTTCGGGACTTAACGCTCTAGACCTATTGAATTAAGCCGGATTTCTAGTCTTCGTAATGAAGTAACACTACTTCAAGCCATATAATTATATAAGGTCTAAGAATCCGTACTAATATGAGTTAAACTGTTTAAAAGCCAAAGTAAGGAAGAAGATAAACATTTGACCGTTCCTTTATTTATTTATTTATTTATTTATTTTGCGCAGTTATTTTAGCTTATACGTATAAAATACCATGCTAATGAAAATGCAACGTAATACCGCGTTTATATGAAAATATTTGTTTTTAATACTAATAGTTTTTGAAAGTGTATGTCAGCAAATCAGTTTGAATGTTTCCAATTTTTCCATTTTTTTTCTTTATCGCTCTTTCTCCCCCCCCCCTTTTTTTTGAACTATATGCTACTTCTCAGTTCACTTTCAAAACTACGAAAAAAAAGTTAATGTAGCAGACATAAGACGCCTAAGTGGGAGTAAATTAATCTATGTCCGACCATTTACCACCATGTCTGGTTAGTAACTAATAATGTTACAATTCATATACATTATATATTGGAAGAGAAAAGCAATTTAAGGAAGATACAAAGTTTAATATAATTTAGCGATACAGAATGTTAGCAAAATAAAGCAAAAGTACGATGTATAAATCACACGTTCCTAAATAACTTTATAATCTCCGCTTCAGCAATTAAAACGAATTTAAAAGACAGCTTAATGTATCATATAAATGTTAAAATAATTACAGAATACATTCTCGCATATATTCAAAAATTTAAATCTACCTTAAAACTCGAGTCCAAAACCAGCTACCAGATACATGTATCTACCAAAGCAAAATACGCATAAACACACGTCATCCAAGAAAAACAGCATATTTTAACGCATTATAAGACCCTCTTAACGACTTACGTTGCTAAATTATGCACATTCCAAAGACGTGATGAAACATTTCAACTACGATCTCTATTTCTGTGTTACACGTGTAATGCACTGCAGAGAAACTTAGCGTAATTATAGCGATAATGCTGTTTGTGCCTACGGATATGCCTTGAGATAACATAGTGAACTTGAGCACTAATAAGTCTACCGGCATAGAAGATAGATTATACTTCCTTGGGAAGTTACCGCTACCAAATATTAGTTATCAAATTCGAACGTGCTTCTATTGGGAGTATGTGGATTAAAGTACCTGCTCTTAAATATATTTTAAGAAAGAAAACGGTGTTGTGTTATTAACTCTTGCAAATTAATAGTTATTTTAAAATGAATTATCGTCATCACGACAAACTAGAGCAATTACTAGGTTTAAAATATAGTACTTAAGTATTTTACTTGGGCTTAAAAGATTCGGATCATATTTTATTAGCATAATTGAAGATGAAGTGCTGTAATTTTAATGTAATTCATTTTGAAGTAATTAGATGTCAGAGAGAATATTATGCTGCGTAAAGTACTATATGATGTGAGCTAATTGCTTTTTAATTAGCGATGAAATGCGAGTTTAAAAGTTTATGTTTGCAACTTGATTTAAAATGTTTGCTCCATTCTCTTTTAATAAACAATTCATTTATACTGTCGAAGAAATAATACTATAAACACAAGTGATGAAACTTTTCAAGCTTTTAAAATGCATTAGGGTCATTCCATTGAAATGTCAACCTCAGTCTTAGAAGAAAATAAATCGCAAATCCCTAACTGCAACTTTTTATTTAATTCATCACTTTAGTAAATTTATAATAAATAAATTTGGTAACATTTTGGAGCATTTCATTTGGTATTTTTCTTGCAGAGCTATTTGCAGTTGTGAAAAAGACTTAGCATATGCAAAAAACATAAGCGGGTAAAATTATAAGTGGGTTTTGAAAGGAACTATGTTTATCATGAAAGTTTACAGCTACGTCTACTAAAACTGACAGTTGTTTTTACACAGTTTATACGATACACATTTTTTTCAATTTGGATATTTAATAGCTTATATAGTCACAAAAATAGTATTTTCTACTTTGAAACTAAAACAAAAAAATAACTTCATATCTTCTTACATCTGCATTATAGCAACATGAAATGCGCAAAATATTAATTTCAAATACGGTAATGGAAAAAAAGGGTGCCTAAAGCAACAGATGAGCTGTAACTAACGTAACAGTTTAGATGTGACTATAAGCAAATTTACCCACAGTTTGGTCATGACATCTTGAAACTGCAGTTTCGTCTTTTTTAGGAACTCATCATTTAGAAATTGTCAGTAACCAATCTGGAGGCAACTATCTTCTTATTGCAGCTAAGATTACCTTCGAACTGGTAGATAAAATAAATTTACCAAATCAGCGAGCGTCAGCAAATCATGGTACTGCTGCTCAAGAAATAAGAATAAGCGAACTTCGCCCCCCCCCCCCATTTGTATTATTTCGAAATTTAATTCACTGAATTTTTGTTTATTATGTTTAATTATAAAAGCACAAGGATTTCGTAAAGTTTTTTTTTTCTTTTTCAAATAAAAGGTGGGTGAGATGATTTTTTACAATTTTCAATCAAAAAGTTATTCAGTAAAAGATTTATTGTTTTAAAATGAGAAACAATTTTTCGAGCAGTATTCTTACAAACATTTTCTCAACGCACAGCCTCCATGCAGATGACGGCAACATAAAAATGTCAGACAAAATCATCAGAGTTGAAAAAAATCTTTAAAACTTAAAAAGACTAAGCTCAATGGGGAAACTTTTTGCTATATCAATAAAAGAAGCAATTTAATTTTTCTAATGCGTCGACTTAAACCAACGGAGAAGTTCCATTTTAATGATTGAGCTAGAGTTTAAGATGTCAATGGTATAAACGTCTCTGCTATTGAAAGTAAATGAGTATCTGACAATTCTCATTAAATCAATTAGATTAAATCTTAGCATAAAGCTATTTCACTAACGAACTACGAAACTGAAAAGAAAAATTCTTCACTATCTTTTTTGATTAAAGGATTATGCAAGCGGGTAAAAAATCTCAGCTTCAAATTTAGTTACGGAAGAAAAACATTTCATCAAGAAGAAGAGAAAAAAAGTAATTCAATCCTAGGACTTCTTTGTCTTTTTGCTCTCCTAAGTGAGAATTTCAGAAAAGATATCTTTTATTTTTATTTTTATCCGCAGAAGAGACAGTTGGCCCAACGCCAGACAATTACAACTCATCTTCCTGAACTCAACTCTTTAACTCTAAAATCTAGAAGAAAGTTGGGAGAGAAAAAGGAAGCGAAGAGTTTGACTCAGTGAGACAAAATCATTGATTCTTCAAACAATGTATTTGCCCTTGCTTTCGCTTTATAAAAGAAAAGTTGAAAACGCTTTAAAAGAAAGGAAATATGCATGGAAAAACCAATTTTTCTGGAACTTATTTTTTTAAACAGTCCACGTTATAACAAGAGAACACTTTATTTTCTCACAAATAATAAACACGGCGCATTAAAAGGAAAACATGCTTCTATATGTATACAAACTGCAAAAAAAAGCTTGTTTTTACAATTTTTTACTGTACAGTTTCATACTGGGTCCCCGGATTCCAGTAATTCCCACACTTCGTTTTGCCTAACTGCAACCTTTTTTTTTATTGGTTGTCTTCTGCACTTCATGCACATGCGTGAACGTTAACAGTACGTTACGTAAATGCAAGTAAAATATTAAATATTACAAAACATGTGAATCACCCTAGTATATACATGCGTGTGTGTGTCACGATTTTAAAAAAAATAAAAAAAAACCGAAAGATACAATTCTTGTTAAATAAAATTAAACTAGAACACAGAAAATCATAATTTGGATTGCAGATACAAATGCAATCTCGCAAATTTCGTATTCTTACTCACGCCTTTTAAAGAATAACATCATTATTTTCCTAGTGATGAAACAACTATTAGCAATCAATTATGATAATAAACTCAATGTTTATGAAAAATAACAAACCAAATTACAGTCAAACACGCAATGACTATTTTCACAGATTGAAGCATACAGAAAACCCATTCGTCTGATATCGAAAATAGATTTAGCTATTCACTCATAATCTTACCAATATGGAGTTGAACCGTCATAAAATAACGATTTACCACGTATTACGTATTAGATTGTTGGCAAGGATAACTGCAGACCGTTAGCAACAGTTTCAGATATTAAGTTGACAAAATTATAACTGTGCCCTGCAAATCGTTTGGCCTCTTTTGTTTTCCTTCATAGCGCTCTGCCAGATAAATATTATTATGATAGATAAAAAATGAGGGCTTGGCCAGACACGAACTAGAAAGGAAAAAAATGGGAATAACTAGATGGATAAGGGGCTTTGAGAATACTCGGGGAAAAGTAAAAATCGAAGGTCTTTTTTTTTTTGCTCTCATGCATTAAGGTTATTGCACTAGAAAAAAATCAATTATCGCGCTAGATATAAAATGTATTAATTTCTGATAGTTTGCTTCGATTTTTATTGTTTGTAGGAATCGTGTCATGGAATGTTACTAGAAATTGATCGCTTAAAGAAAATGTAATGTATAAGTGGTAGGATATATTTCTTGTTTGCTTTGGAAAACATTTTGTTTAGACATTACAATCGTAGACAAGATGCGAAAATATTGGTAGCAAAATTTTTATCTTGCTTTTATTTATTTATTTATTTTTTTAATCTTGTCTTCAAGAAGGTTTAATTTTTATGATCGTTCAAGCACAATTAATTTAAAAAATAAGTTGTAGTTTTACTATAAAGAGTGTGGGGAAACCGAAATGCATCAAACAAAAATAACAATAAAGAGAAGGTTTTGAAAATTAATAAATAATCAAATGAAAAAAAAATGCAGAAAATAATAGTTTCCCTCTTTCTCTTAAAATTGAGTGCCATGGTTCAAAATCGTCAAAAGAAATGATAAACCATGATCACGAAATATTTAGTGTTAAAAAATATAATATTTAAAACAAGGTATAAAAGGCAAGTTATAATGATTATTATTATCAGTGTTTACAATAATAACAACAGTAACTATTATCGTTATTACTACAAATCATAGTAGTTGTAACACTTATTATAATAAGGATAGAAAATAGGTTCTATTTCATTTGAACATTTCTTCATTAAACTGATCAAAGTAGCATTTTTGGTCTCTAACACTTCCAAAGCTTTTACAAAAAAAAAAAAAAAAATGTTTTAAATGTTTTTAACGTGTGCAAGTGCCTCAATTACTCAACATCCAATCTCCATTAATGAACTTCTGCTGTAGAAGTATTTTGCAATGTACAGGGTGGTTATAAATTAACAGGAGGTGTTTGGAGCCCTCTAGCTCGCGAACTACTGGGCGAAACATTGCCAAACTTCGTGAGCATGCATACTAGACCATGGGATTTTGATTTCTGGAATAAAAAAAAATAGTTTGAAAAATCAATATGAAATTTGGCGCTGTTAAAGTGTATTATTCCGATTATCGAAGAATTAACTGCTACTGACAAAATATGCATCCATTTTATTTGCAAAAATGACTTTTTGTCACAAATGTAGTTCGATATGATCGCCATTGTAAAGTTGTAAGATCTGCATACGATGCACAACATTTTCTACGGCAGCTCGTAACATATCAGAATAGATTTCTCTAACTTTTAAAATTATCATATCTTTTAAACTTGCGATATCAGAAATGTTTCTTTGATAGCATCAAAGCATTGTTCTCTAATAGCATTTGCAAATTCGTCAACTTGTAGCTGATTAACCGTCTGGCGCCCCTAACATGGTTGCTGAGCTAGAGATCCAGTCATTTTAAACCGCTTAATCATGTTTCTTAAATTTGTTATGGTCAGCGGGCCTTTTCTCAACTGCTTCACTCGCTGAAATTCTCAAAGAGTAACATTGGCATTTTCATCACGCTGATAGTAGAGCTTCACTAACAAAGCGCGGTCCTGCATAGTTAAAAGCCATCAAGAGGCAACTGCGCTCAGAATGATGAGAATGCTCTCAGTCAGTCATTTTATACAGATGATCGCTAAACGCAAAGCGTTTATGCGAATTATTGCATTCTTCGTTTGGTTAAGTGGACAGCTATTTTGTTCGTGGTGATTTTTTTAATAGAATATTCTACAGCGATCATATTAAACCTCATTTGCAAAGAACAATCATTTTTGCTTGGCGAAATTGATTTATACAGCATCTTTTCAAGTTTAATTCGCGATATTCAGTGTGATACACTTTTTCAGCGCCAAATTTTCCCCTGGTGGTGATTTTTCAAACTAATTTTTTTTATTCCATAAATCAAAATCCCATGGTCTAATATGCACGCTTACGAAATTTGGCAATGTTTCGCCCTGTAGTTAGCGAGCTAGAGGGCTCCAAACACCTCCTGTTAATTTATAACCACCTGTATGTCTCATAACTGAATAAAACCTCTAATGACTGTCGATACATTATGAAACAGAAACATCTGTACCACAAAAAGAAAGCAAAAAAAAAAAAAAAAAAAAACACTCTCACACAATTTTAACCATTCAATTAAAATGAACACAAATAGCTGTTTTAAAAAAAGCGAAAGTAATTGATTTTAATGCCATTATTTCCCAAGGGAAAAGACGAAAATATTAGTTATTTTATATGCTAATGGAGATCTCACTATGTCGGTAATTGTCATTTGTCGTTATTAATAATGATAACAGTAACAATAACAATAAACTAACAATAATAATAATAATAATAATAATAATAATAATAATAATAATAATAATAATAATAATAATAATAATAATATAATAATAATAATAATAATAATAATAATTCTTATTATTATTGTAATTACAATTACAAATCATAGTAGTAGTAACATTAATAATAATAGTAATAGAAAGTACGCTATATTTCACTCAGACATTTTATCGTTCAACTGATCAAACTAACATCTTTAGCCTCTAACACTTCCAAAGCTCATAGACGAAAAAAAAGCTTGAAATTTTTTTTAACGTGTGCAAGTGTTTTATTTACCCAACATTCAATCTCCATAAATGAACTTCGGCGGTAAAAGTATTTTGCAATGCATGTTTCATAACAGAATAAAACCACAAATGACTGTTGATACATTATGAAACAGAAATATTTATACCTCAAAAAAAACCTCTTACACATTTTCAACCCATTCAATTAAAATGAACACAAATAGCTATTTAAATAAAGCGACAGTAATTGATTTTAATGCTATTATTTTAATACGAAAATATTAGTTCTTTTATGTGCTAATGGAGATCGCACTATGTCGCACTAATCGTCATTTGTCGTTAATAATAATAATAACAGTAATAATAATAATAATAATAATAATAATAATAATAATAACAATAATAATAGCAATAACTAATAATAATAATAATAATAATAATAATAATAATAATAATAATAATAATAATAATAATAATAATAATAATAATAATAATAATAATAATAATAATAATAATAATTCTTATTCTTCTTATTATAATAAGTATAATTACAATTACGAATCATAGTAGTAGTAACATTAATAATAATAGTAATAGAAAACACGCTATACTTCACTTAGACATTTCTTCATTAAACTGATCAAATTAACATTTTTAGTCTAACACTGCCAAACCTTTTACAGCAAAAAAAAGTTTTAAATGTTTTTTAATGTGTTCAAGTGTTTTATTTACTCACTATCCAATCTCCATTAATGAACTTCGGCGGTTGAAGTATTTTGCAATGTATGGCTCATAACTGAATAAAACCTCTAATGACTGTTGATACATTATGAAACAGAAATATCTATACCGCAAAAAAAAAAAAAAAAAAAAAACTCTCACACATTTTCAACACATTCAATTAAAATGAACACAAATAGCTGTTTAAATAAAGCGACAGTAATTGATTTTAATGCTATTATTTCCCAAGGGAAAAGACGAAAATATTAGTTCTTTTATATGCTAATGGAGATCGCACTATGTCGGTAATCGTCATTTGTCGTTAGTGCGGTGGAATTTCAATAACGCATTACTTACCATAAACCTCTGCCGTTATTTTAAAATGAATCTTGTGCTAAAAGAGAAGAACAAAATAAATTTCCCTCCATCGTTTTTACAAAGCGAGACAATGATTGTTTCACCGAAGAAATGGGAATGAGTTATTTTAAATTCATATATGTACGCTGAGGGATTTTATTCTGAAACTGTAACCAAATTGGTGAGTAAGCAAATACATTAAAATGTGGTCTTTAGGACAGAAAGTTTCAGTTTGTTTTCCATTTTACGAAATCAAAAGATATTTGTTTACTTTCAAAAGAGTTGATTTTTCTTACCTTAGAAAAAGTGTTTGCATTTCAGTCAATGTAGAATAAAATCATAATCAAAGCTTTTCTAGTACATTTCAGAATGCATTAAGCATTAAATTAATTGATTTGTATGAATGGTTTTTGCACATTTGCATAACTAGCCTTTTTTTTCTGCTTACTGACACAAAATCGAAATGTACTACTAAAACATCTTTAATTGCTTATTTAAACTTTTGCATATTAATTGGGTTCTTTCTGATTTTCATCGCATTTAGTTCTTTAATTTCATGCATTTATTTTTATTCAACTGTTATAATTTTTTCCTGAATATTGACTTTCTGAATACCTACTATATATTTAAATTTCTTTAGAGCTTAATATTGCATTCGTTCTTATGTTGTTTTGTATTTTAATTTCCTTTTCACGTGGAAAAATACACCATATTGAGAACGCAAATGACGCATTCTTCATTTTCCCCCTTTAATTCATTTAATCAAGTATTTACTTGGTTTCTATAAAATAAATTACAAAGAGAATTACTTTAACTAATCATGTGTAAAACATTTCATTAGAAAATATGCAGACACATTGAGTGCCCCAAATTGCGAAAATAGCTGTCGCAAGAAAACACCAACAACAAAATTCAATTTTCATAAAGTTACTTTTGTACATTTGTATAAACTATAAGTTTTTTAAATAAAAACAGCAATATAATAAATAATCTTTGTAAAACAATTTGTATCATATTTCATTCTTCAAAATCTAATAAAAAGTATTATTTCATCCAAATGGGAAAAAAATGCATTCCCTAAGCAAAATCCAATAACCCATTAAATAAAATTTCTGTATTTAAAACCCAGGAAGCGTAGTAACAACATAATTCCTCGAAATGTAGCCTCGGGCAATCCATAAAGATATGAAAAGGTATCCCAACAAATTAGGGTTAAAACTTCTGCATGAGCATATCCAATTGTTTTCATTGCCCTTTCCAGTAAATTCTATTAAATCGAGCCAGAATGAAATGCAATCGATTAAATCGCAAGCTTGATATTTTCGCTCAAGTGTTTGGTCAGCAAAATTCTACTCACGTCTTTCATGCTTCAAGAATAATTATTCCAAGATTTTGAAAAGATATAAGATAAGTTTAGGCTTTCCTTTGATAGGAAAAATTGCATTTACGTTCCTGACTAATAAAACTGAAAGCTTTTTTTCATTTTTAGAGGCATCTTAAAAACCTCACTTAGTAATGTAATCACGGCTGATTGTGTTGCAATTTAATTAAGTAATTTTTATTGAAATCTTCTTTTAATTTGAAATAATAAAAGAAATTATTGTTATTAATAATTGGAATTGTAAATATGAATTCAACTAAACTATTTTAAAGTAATTAGTTTTAAAATCTAACGTTCCTTATTTGCTTTTTTAATTCGTTGTTATTGATGATACACACATTTACATGCAAACGAATTAATGTGAATATTTTATAAGGCATACAACTCTGAACATAATTGCATTACGAGAACTATTTTTAATTAATGCCAATGATCTAGGTTATACGGATAAGGGTAAAGTGAATACTTCAAAGTATTTGATACCAAATTATATAAGGTGCCTTCGGAAAAAAAAGTTCATGTGCAGACTTCGAAAAATATTGGTTATTTTCTTAGGGTGAACGGCATTATGATCACATAGTTATGTTAATAGTTTTTACTTAAATCTCAATAAAATAGTATAAATATAATATTTGATATTTTTAATGGCAGTAGGTTGCTGCTGAGGTATATTTACCTGTTTAAAAACATTTAAGAAAATGATTTCTCAAAACAATCCGGCAGACCTACATATTTGCATTTTGATGGAGAACTGTATAAAAAATGTAAGAACAGGAGAATTTTAAAACGATTTTTACGAATGATTCTCGTGAACAAAACTAAGCTTTCATGAATTATGACATAAAATTTAATCATTTTTTATTAAATTAATACGAAATTACTTATATTCGAATGAAAAAAGTCTCACAATGTTTTGTCTCATGATAAGGTAACATGTCGAATGCTTAAGTTGCATTAAATATAACACGTTAAACTCACATGTAAATTAACATGTTTAATTTCTTTTAATATTTTAGACGTCCAAGCAACATATGTTTTATACACAGGAATTACATTTTTATTTGAGGAAAAGTTTTTTTTTTTCCATTATCCAAATATTTTATCTAAAAAATTTGTTTGTTTTTATTTATTTTCTACAGCAGAATATATAAAGATTTCACAGGAAAAACACCAGTGGTATAAAAAGAATACTCTTCAATTATGTTCATTTTTTATCCCCAAATCTGAAAAAAATTAATGAATATAATAAAGGAAAATATGCACTCTGCCTTTGACATTATAAAGAAATTACATTATATATGGAAGCCTTTAGCAGTATAATAAAATTATTTGCTAATGCAATGTAACTAAGGACATGAAATAATTATACAGCTTTCTCATAAAGCATTTTTGCTTTCCGTTTGCAGTGTTATAACTTGTAAGGCTTAAGAAATGTCTTAAAACGGAAATGATATCGTCTTCTAAAAGCTGCATTTCTTTCACTACTACCCGAAAAAACCCTTAACAATATTTTTAATAAGACAAAATACATTGTACATTATACTTAAATCTTTTTTTTTTTTTTTCATAGATTTTGAATAAATTTTGAAAGACACATTTCGCACGTTACGCAGTACTACATCATGCTTACCATGATAGACGTTCACAATACTTTGTTTTGTTGTATGTTGTCATCATAGCAAGTCTATTATTCATTTTTTTAAAGTCAGATATTATAAATATTTTCATCATTTTTGTTGCCTTAAAATGTATAAGTATTCATTCAAATGACTAATTCATTGAAGTGCTTAATTTTTGATAATTTGCATGCTTAAGCGTTTTACGATGTTGTAATAATAAAACTAACTCTGAACACTTTTGTTTTTTCAGTTGCTTCATGCTTTTGAATAGCTAAAAAGTTTCCGTGCAATAGCTTTTTCGTTTCTATATTAGCTAAATTGAAGAACAATGTTGCTTAAAACTTTAATAAACAAAAGGAAAATAACTATTAAAAATAATTTGATTTTTGACATCTTAAGGGGTTACAGTACCTCAAAAATGACCAAAAGACCAAAAAAGTTTTTATTGCTTATTACAAAATTAAAAGTTATTTAAAACACCCAGAAAAAAAATAGCATTGTTCTAGCTAAATTATTTAAAAAGTTATGAGTGACTTTAGGTCATGCATGCTATGTGTTCTAATGGAAAAGTCAAACTTTAAAATGCTTTTTCTCGGTGATCAGTTTTTAGTGTTTCTATGTTACTGGAAATGCTAAGGAATTTTTTCTATTAAAGATATAACTTTAAAGCAATATTTTTTGCACTCAGGATAATATATTTAACAAAACTGTGCATTGAATAAGCGTTTTATAAATTACAAAAATTTTTAGAGTTTGTTAAACCTCGAAGAACAAAATTTTCTAAGAATTTTTTACATAAAAGGTCACAAAATATTTTCTAATCAAAAAATAAGAAAATGAATGCACAGATTTGTTGAGGTAATCTTTGTGATCATTTCGCAAAAAGAAATTTTGAAATTAGTGCAGAAACAAAAAGCCTTAGGGTTTTTAAAAAATTGAAACTTTCTTACATTTTTCAAATTTTCAAAAAAAGTTTTCAAAATTTTTAATGTTTGAAAATAAATAATTGATTGTTAAACAAGTGCAGAAACAAATATTTCAAAGAATTAACTTTTTCACTTAAATTAAAGAAATTTGTCAGAAAGGTACTGTAACCCCTTAAATTCAAATTTTTTCCGCAATGACTAATTGCGATAAGTGAGTATACGATCATGTGTGCGAGTATTTTTAGGGCATGGGCGAGACCACCCCCTGGGCACCACCTGACGCAGACGGAAGTGGAGTACCAGGACGCACCCAGTCAGAGACTTTGAGTCCAATCCGAAAAAGGGACTACACGACAACTGAGGTTGAAAATGAAAATCAATAGCAATTTATCATTATTAAAAAAAATAAATAAAAATAAAAAAAAACACCCCCAACGGCATTCGAACCCTCCCTTCTCTCCATTTTTTAGCTAAATCGAAGGTTTACTCTCCTCATGCATTATAAAAATAGACAGTGTATTCATTTGATGTTTCGTGGCATCTTAGAATCTTTCTTCTATAGCTAAATCGAAGTCCAGCCAAATAGAAGGCTTACTCTCTCTTCACGCAACAAATAAGTAGACAGTGTGTTCGTCTGCTTTTTTATTGTATCCTAGAATCTTTCTTTCAGTAGAGTTTAAAAGTATTTAGACGTCAAAAAGTTTTCATAAATAATTACATTGTTAATGATTGTTTTGGGACATGGTCAACTATTTAGAATCAATCATCAAATTAAGGCATCAATTTCAAACGGTTTATTCATTGGTTAAGAAAATTCAATTTATATTTTAAATGTATTAATTGCATTCAAATTTTATTCGAAATTCAGGATAAGTTTTAGCTCTTTGCTTGCCAAGAAAGTATTTATTAGATATATTTTTAAATAATTGTTTTTACAAAGCTTTTTGAATCATTTTCAATTACAAACAAACATAGATACAGCATGCTACTCGTTTATTCCATCCATAGACTGCAGTTTCGTGCATTTCAGCACTCGTCAGCATGAAATGGGAATTAAACAAGCTGGAGGCAAGAAATCCTTAGCCCTGGCTTAGGAGGCGATTACTTACTGCTTCATACCCGAGCTTTGCCTCAAAATATACGAGTTGAACTGTAAAAAGTGTGGTTGCTCGCTGATGTTCTAATTTCACAATAATTACAAGTTTTTGTTGGCTCTCTTTGCTCTATAAGGATTTCAGCCTTCAGCTCGTTTAATTCCTATCCCATGCTGAAGAGTGCAAAGAAGCACGAAACTGTTGTCCATGGATGGAATAAACGAGTTGGTGGTGTGTTGCATGTTTCTGCCTTAGCCCAGGCTTAGGGGAGGTTACTTACTGCTTTATATATACCATAGTCTCTGAAACTAAAAGAAATGAGCAATGTGCAAACCAGTAAACGCATAATAAAATCAAAGAGTACTTAATTAAGACAGTGAAATGTGTGACCGAGAAATGTTGAAAATAAATACACCTGGAATAAAATTAATAGATTGACAAAAAAAGCATGCTATGATTTTGTTAAAAACAACTTAATATTGAAAAGATGCCTACCGCATCGTTTCAAAAGAAACAAAAAAATCAATAATTGACGCGTTTTACCAGCACTGCTGCGTAGAAAAAAAAAAAAAAACATGAACCAAAACATTTAATTGGCTTCAACAAGATGGCAACGAGAAAAATCACAGGCCTACACGGAAAATAAACTAACCAAGAGCATATGGGTGATTTTCTCAACACGTTAACTTTTGCCAATGCCAAGTAGGAAAAATTCAACTTGTAATTAATTAATTATTGTTAATATTTGTTTAAAGACAACTCATTTAAGATCACACATCAGTGCTCAGCAACGAAAAAAACTTAAAAATAAAATTTTAATGAGAGTTTTAAGTTTAAGTTTAATGTAAAAAGTGTAATTACCATCTCCCGGCTTAAACACTTCCCTAACTCAAGAAATATTTTTAAAACTTTATTCATTTGATAAATAATGACATAGAAAGCAAAATACACCATTTAGAATATTGCTTCATATATTTTTTTTTACATTATTTACAAACAAAACAGATTAAATCTAATTTTTTAAAGAAATAGTAGTATTTTTCGTTGGAATTTTAAACTTTTACAATACCAACTTTTTTTTACTGCAAAGGGTTACAAGTTTCTTTATTTTTTCATTTGTCTGTTTTACATTTATTTTTATTTAGTCTATAAAATATTAACTGTAGGCGGACTCGAAGCATAATGAGTACAAGAAAGATCGGTTTCGCAAGAAAGGCAAGTTAGCATGCGTAAACCTAACACTGATTTGTTAAGAAAAGAAGAAAATAAATACCTTTGTGCGATAGATGTAAAGTTTAAATCCAACGTTAAAAATGTACAGTATACCTGTATATTTGTGCATTTTTAACGTTGGATTTAAACTTTACTGATTTGTTATTTTCATTCCAAACCATCTGATGAAGCTTCATGATATTTGGAACTGACTTCAGATTTTTTGGTAGCAGGGTTTCAACTCGCTTTATATCAGTCTCTGTGACGGTGAAGAGCCTTACTTTTAATGCTTAACGCAATTTAACATAAAAGTAAACATAATTACAAAATAGAACGAATAATTATTATTATATAAGTATTTTAAGTCATAAGTTAGCTAAAATAATAATGAATTTGTTCTAAATTATTCTAAGAATAAAAAAAAAACAGAATTATATAACTAACAAGGAGAAATTTAATTCAGATTTTAAAAATTTACTTTTGAAAAATATATTCCTTTAATGTTGATCTGTTTCGTAGATAAAAACTATTTTGGAGTTCAAAATATTCTAAACTACTTTTTTCATCTCCATTATATCATTTGAACTTTACCTAAAGAGTATAATAATTTAACAACTAACAGTTTGAAAAAATAAATAAACAAAATCCAAATATAAAAAATAAAATTTCGAATTTATACTTGAATTGTTAACCATAACTAAACAATAATGTAAATGTTACAGACTGTTCTTAGAATAGAAGAGACAAACAAAATTGTGTAGAAAACTTACCATGAAAAATTTCGTGGAAATAAAATACAATTAACGTTTGGATTTATTTTTAAATGCTTAATTTTGTTCTACTCAGTGAGAGAAAAACACTTTGAAACACAAAATATTCTAAACTACTTTTAAAATATTGATTAGAATAGTTAAATTTATAAAATTTTATTCTTATTAAGTTTTAAAATTTAGATGTAACTAATTAAACAACTAACAACTTTCATACAACTAAATATCATTCTTTCTAAATTATAATGAATTTTAAAGATTGAACAATGTGCCTAACTTATTGCCATTTGAATTTGCTAAAAGTATTAAAAAATAACACAACAATATAAATAACGTGCATTAAAATTTTTGAAATCCATTAAAATGTCACTCTCCCGAAACCACTTCGTAAGTGGGGACGGAAATGACAGGGACGGAAATGACAAAACAGTGGGTTTTCGAAAACAGTGTGAAAAGTGTTTCATATCTTTAATTTAACTGTTGATACCTTAAAAGTGTTCGCAAGAACAAATTCGGCAGTGGAATTTTTTTTAATTTTATTTAAATTTTCTGGAAGATAACCAGGGGGACGGAAATGACATTGAATAAAGTCACGCATAGAATTTTTAAGATAAAACAAGCCTCACACACCCTAAAAGTTGTGTAAACTTTGTTTAAAGCGTATTTTTCTGCTGAGAAGAATGTTCTTAAACATTTTGAGCTATTTTATAATGAACTAGCACCATTTATAGGATTTTATTGAAGGTTTTTCTACTTGGGAGAATTTTTTTTCAAAACCTGGGGACACGTATAAGTTGAGCTCTCTATCAAAATATGTAAATATGATAAGGAATGCTTATATGGAACATTGAAGTACACACTTGTACTGTATCATAATGCATATGTATTAATTTTTAAAAATGTTTCTTCATATAGTAATTTTTTTTAAAGTTGACAAATGTGTGTGGGGACAGGGGACGGAAATGACATTTTGCATATATATTATTTTTTTAAATATATAATTTAAGTGCAAAATAGTGCCAATGCACGTTGTCATTACTCTTTATGAGCATCTTGAATAGAACATAGCATTAGATAATGAAAATAGGTGTTTAATTGGAAGATATGGATGAAGGACACAAAAGTTAACGAATTGAGAAAATAACCCATATGCCATTGTTGAAAAAGTCTAGTTTTAAAATAGTACTGGGACAATAATTTAATTAACTCTGTATAGAAAGCAACTTCCCTTGTGGCGTCAAATGTCTTATAAATTGTATCTAATCCAGATTTATTAATAATCCAGGGGTTTCGGAAATAATTCATTTGAAAAAAAATCAAAGAGCTTTTAAATAATTAAATATTGCAATTTGAAACTGCGTATGTACATCTTAGCAACTCGTCATTTTTATTGTTTTTAAAAAACTACAAGTTCTTTAAATTATGTGTTATTAGCATAACAGAAAAATAATCCTAACGATTCCGCATTCATATTTTCCTCACCCAACTAGTAGCATTGTAATAGCATTTGTCAACTGTGAAAAATTAAATGCAATCTGACATTTAAATGCTAATTACAAAGTAATTTCAACAATACGAAAGAAATTTTCAGTTAAAATGATAGCTTCTTACGCCAGGAAACTTTGTAAATTCCCGTTAAGCCCTTCACTTCTGCTACGGCAAATATAGAAGATATTCTGGATGATGGATGGCGGATGATATTTGATGCTCTCAGGTTTAATAGCATTTGCGTTTTTTTCTAAACAATTTTCAGATTAGAAAAAAGTTTCTGGGGAAAATAAAAACTTAAAAGACGAAATCAGAGGAAAAAGTATAGCGAATGGTTTTTCTTCGGCCATAATACACTTTAAATAAAAAAAAATATTCTGGAGAAAAAAAGATTATGGTGTATTTTTGATATCAGAAAAGAAACTAAACCTTAAACATGATTTATCATAATTTATGATTTTTTAACAGTAAGGAATAGCAAATGTTTCTCCTTGAGGTATAAAAATATTTTAGAATGTATGGGATGAAGAAACAGTGTTGAAATACACTTTTACAACAGTTTGTTGTACAAAATATAAATTTTGAAAAATGCTATTTTTACGTTCAATTTTTTGCACGTAAGTGTTGCAGTGTTTTCTTAAATTTTATTTCAAACTTTTTAGAAGTTAAAAATGTGAAAAATTAAAAATTTTGTTGGTTGTACATATTTAAAAATTCTACTAAGTATACTATGCTAAATTTTCCGTTTTCTATTCTTTTGAAAAAAAGAAGAAAAAAAGAAAACTTGTTCTTTAGAGAAGTTGGCACTTTCAGAAGCAAAACATGAATTGAAAGAAAAACATAGCTATGTTACAACAGCAAAAAATATATCAAGTGACGAAATTATTAATAAATCATTGGCCACATTATTTGTAAAGGTAAATTGTACAAGAGAAATGTTAAACAATAGTTATATAAATAAAACCAAGTAAAAAGTCATTTCGTGGTTCAAATTCCGCATCGATGGGACTCTGATCCGAATCCGCATTTTGGTTTTTGCTGATGTGTTGCAGTTTTTGAACGATATACCGTATTTTTGGGGAGATAAGCCGCACCACCGTATACGCCGCACTTCGCAAAATTCGGGAGAAAAAAAGTGTTTCATCAGATACGCCGCATCGGCGTATAAGCCGCATAAAACACAGTTAAAAATTTAATCAGCAAAAACGTACGCTGCAGTATACTCCAATAGACATCGTTTAAAAACAAAGACAATAATTAAAACGTTGCAACATTTTGGCGATAAACTGCAACTTATAGTAACCCTGGCCTCTTGCTGGTTAGTTTCTACGACAACCCTATTTCACATTCCTTCAGCAATGGGCAGCTGGGCGAGCGATTTTTTTTTTTTCGTTTGGATTCCTCATGGTTAGTTTTTTTTCCCTTAATTTATTCCTGTTCTTTATCACAGGCGATTTTGATTTTTTATTTGCTTTTCGTTTGGATTCGTTTATTAGATATGTTGGTTATTGTTGATGTTTTCTTTCTTTTAATTTATTCCCCTTCGTTATCGGATCCCAGGAAAATAAAATAACATCTGAATAAGCAGAAATTCTGTCACCCTTTTCAAAATAGAACTGTTCAAGGGCGTTGCAGTTGTAGCTTTCGATGCTAGAATTTAATTTGCTTTGTTTTAGGTAATGACTAAACATAATATGTACTTTGAAAAAACAAAAAAGTTAAACAAAAAAAAAACTTCTACATCGTATAAGCCGCCATGGCGTATAAGCCGCAGGAGTTAAAATTCAGCTTTTAAACACGTATGAGCCGCGGCTTATCTACCCGAAAATACGGTACAGTGATCACTTACTTTTATGTTGCTAAAATGAATTAAACTTTTTTGGATAAATCCTTTGTTTTTTCATTGAATTACTTTTTTTACCTGACTGATGAGCGAATAAACAAACGCAAAAAAAAAAAAAAAGATAACCGAATATTACTTTAAAAGGGGGCAGGATGTAGCTAACAAAAACAAAAACATTAACATCTTTTCTGCCCAATACACAAAAACATATCCCACGTAGATTTTTTAAATCACAATGTTTAGAGCAGGTTTGTGCCAAAATAAAATTTTCAGCTAATTTACTGATTTTTTCAATATTAAGCTTACGGAGAAATTTTACTTTCCCTTCATACTTGTTTCTTTTTATTTCATGTATAAAAAATATAAATTTATTCAGAATAGTTTTAGTTTCATTGAATTTTGGTGAAAAAGTTTTATTTAAGTGTTAATTCTATTTCAAATCCAACGGCTTTCAAAATTTATTTTAAAAGCTGAACATAGTAAATGATAAAAAGTGATATTTTATAATGTATCGTAGCTTGCATAAAATCTTTAAAAAATACGCTGTAGCCCTGGGTTTGCTTTTAAGTACTTATTGGCTTGGCGTTTGTTCGTTTGCTTACGGGAAGAGCAAGATAATTCCGTCTTTAATTTAACTAGTTGCATTAAAAAAATGTCGTTGGCCATGCAAATAATAAGTAATATAAAAATTCTTTTATAAAAATTTGAGTGATTCAAAATTGGACATACGAACATTTCCTTGTTGTATTTTAGCATTAAATGAAAAGTTGCATCTGAAATTTCACTTAAAAATGTGTGTAATCTCACTCCGTTAAAGTGGTGGTAACATAGATGCAGCCAATGCAGTGCAGTAACTTAACTCCTAAAATTACTGTACGGTTACACATTGCTCATAACGTTACACCAAGTTATCAGTTAAGTTACTCCATTACGTTGGAGGTAGCTTTAGATGTAGAACGCTGCCCCACGCTTACAGAGTTTACAGAGTAAGGTTACACATTTTTATTTTTTACAGTTTTGAGTTTACCTTCAGTATATCTGAATAACAAAAAAGAGAAAGCAATGAACACTTTATTATTTTTTAAATTTTTTATTCGTCAAATTTTCATATGTAACATTTTTTTTCTATTAGTCTGCCAAGCATTTGTTTATGATATAGTTTCATTTATTTAGATTTTCTGATAAATGTCAAACCAAGAATTAGAGCAGAAAATAAATAGCTATAAACGAAAAAAAAAAAACCCTCAAATTTCAAGCAAAAGCCTCTTGGTGAATTTTGACATGAATGATCCCTTACATCGCTTTTACGCTAAATTACAAACTAGAAGCGAAACTGGATCTCTCAAAATATATTTCAGCAAAGGAATTTCAGTAAAACTAGAGCTTCAAGATTATGTTTAGTCCTTAACTGCTTAGAAATCACTAATAATAATTTCCTCGTCTATTCTTCTTAAAACGAACTCATATCCAATGAAAAGCTTCAACATTGGCAAGAATCCAAAATGGGATATCATATACTCTAGTCTTAAAACTGGAAATGCTAATTCAAAGGTAATGAATAATGTATTTTTCCGACATCGCGAGCAACAAAAGAATGTTTCAATAATTTTAAAAGATTAAATCCTACGTGGTTTAGAGCCAGAAAAATGAAACCTGAGTTACGTTTATATCTTCTAATGGAATGCTTCAGGTGAAGTAAGAGCTCTTGGTTCTGTTTTCGTTTCCAACAAATAACATCAGTTTAATATAGGTCATATTTTTATAAGTGGAAAAAGAAATATTTGATTCTGAAAAATTCTACTGTTTAAACATCAGGTTTCTTTGGCATGCGTCGTGTTAGTAGTTTTACATCTTGTTTTTTAGTTTTTGGGCAAAATACTGTGAGATGCAATTCCCATTATAAGAGATGCTTTGATTTTCAAAACAGTATTTAAAGCATCAAGGGTTTTTGTGTTTCTCGCAATGTAAAAGCCTTCCAATTGTTTATCCTGTTTTTGTTTATTTTTCATTTTCATAAGATTCTGGCTTAAGCGCACAAAATTATGTATTAAGAATCGTCGCCAAACATGAAACACTAGGACATTGTTATTATTCAATGAGGTAACGAAATCTTATATTAGTCAAATTTTACATCAGTTAAGATAATGTTATTTGTATATTATTTTGTTAAAATTTTCCGTTTTTCTTTTTTTTTTGTTTTCTTTAACATATAACCAACTAATAAGAGAAAAATGCCGTGAAACATCAAATACAACTCATATTGCAGATAGGTGTCTCGCGATTGCAAGAATCATGCAAAAATCCAAAAATAATATACTCTGGTCTTAAAACTGGAAATGTTAATTCAAAGGTAATGAATAATGTATTTTTTCGACATAGCGAGCAACAAAAGAATGTTTCAATAATTTTAAAAGATTAAATCCTACGTGGTTTAGAGCCAGAAAAATGAAACCTGAGTTGCGTGTATATCTTATAATGGAATGCTTCAGGTGAAGTAAGAGCTCTTCGTTCTTTTTCGTTTCCAACAAATAACATCAGTCTAATATAGGTCATATTTTTTTGTGCAAAAGAGATATCTGATTCTGAAAAATTCTACTGTTTAAACATCAGGTTTCTTTGGCATGCGTCGTGTTAGTAGTTTTAAATCTTGATTTTTAATTTTTGTGCAGAATACTGTGAGATGCAATTCGCATTATAATATATGCTTTCATTTTAAAAACAGTATTTAAAGCACCAAAAGTTTTTGTGTTTCTCGGAATGTAAAAGTCATTCAATCATTTATCCTTTTTTTTTTCATTTTCATAAGATGCTGGCTTAAGCGCACAAAACTATGTATTAAGAATCGTCGTCAAACATTAAACAGTAGGACATTATTGTTATTCATTAAGATGACGAAATCTTATAAAAGTGAAAGTTTTTCATCAGTTGGGATAATTTCATTTGTATATTATTTTGTTAAATGTTTCTGTTTTTTTCTTTAAAATATAACCAACAACATTGCCGTGAAACATCAAATACAACGCATATTGCCGATAAGTGTTTCGCGATTGCAAATATCATGCAAAATTACAAAAATAATTTAATATTAAGTTATAAAACATACTAATGATCACAATAAGTGTAGTAATTATGTTTATTATAGTTATTAGTTGTCTTTTATAGTTATTATAAACAATTATTGCTTCGAAAGAAACATATAGGGGAGAGTGGTAATGAATGGGCCACTTTTTGGTTTTGAATTTTTGTAATTTTTTCTAACACTTTGTGTTAACTCTAAATTGGTGTTTTAGTTACTTTACTTATCTGGCTATGTAAAAAAGTTGGATAAGCACCTGTCTATAATGAATTATAATAGAAAATAAAAATTTTGAAATTTGGCCCATTCAACCCCACCTATGGGGCTGAATGGGCCATCGAAGGTAATGAATGGGCCACTAAATGAATTCAATGAAAACATGTGGATTTAATCTTTTATTTGCTGAATATGACAAAATAAATGTGGCAATTGACATGATGATACAAAATCATACTGATTTAAAATTATATAAACATCAAAACTGATGCAATTAAAATAAAACTCATGCATACCAATTGTAGCAGAAAAATGACAAAATAATGAGATTGTAAGAAATAAATAACATCAAATATATATTAAAAAAAAAGATAATACACACTATGATTTAACAAAATTTATATATTTCAAAAATAATATTAAAAATCACTTTCAAAAACAAATTTTTCAAATTCAAATTTTTTTTTAATTTACTAGACATCGGGAATAAGAAATATCTAGCTTAAGTTACTAAGATAGAAAATAAAATGGTACTGTGAGGAATATAATATGAAGGAGAGAGGGGGGCTTTTTCAAGCCACGCACTGCAACCAGAGGTCTATTGTACTATAGGAATATAATATAGATCTGCAAATTATATTTAGAAGTTACTACAAGCCTATTTTGACGACAGTAATCTTAATCTATTTATGACAGTCAGTTGTGTTTCATATTAATGCGAAAATCCAAAGAAAAGGAAGAAAAACAATATTTAGGTGGCCCATTCATTACCATGACATAGTGGCCAATTCAGCCCCACCTATACTTTTGGAATACATTTAGGTTTTTTGAGTACATTGAATTTAGATAACATCAAAATACATCTTAAGATTAGTTTATAGATATGAAAAAAAAGACTAGCTTATACATATGTATGCAGCGAAATACTTGGTATATTTTAGCTAGGAAATGTTTTACTAAAAAGTGTAAAACTTACTTTTCAGTCAGATTCTTGACCATGCCACTCTAGTTTGAAAATGGCTCAAAGCAAACGAATGAAAATTGGATGAGTTTAGTAGAAAAAATAGCTACATCTATTGGTGGCATCAAAAAAAATTCATGCAAATACTTTTTCATATTTTGTTAGTGACCCATTCATCACCATGGCCCATTCATTACCACTCTCCCCTACCTACTCACTCAGATAAACTGCCTGACTGCTTAAAAGTCATCCCAAAAAATGGCAAAAATATTTTCTAAGAATATTTTAAATTTTAATTTTAAATAATGAAAAATTTATCGTTAAAACTGTGAATTCTTTAAAACAGCTGATAAATTTTTATTATTTGATTTGAAAATAACAATTGCAATGAAAATAAAGCAGTCTGCTTGCTGCATTATTTAACAGAACTGTAGCTTGTGTAAAACACTTACATTTGCAATAGAACACTTATTTATTTATCTTTTAGTTTGTTTTGAGTGTGGTAACTGTTACTTACAGTCATTTTCGTAGCTATATGCTAATGAGAAAGAAAATTTAGTATTATGTGCTATTTACCTATGTAATTGCAGTTTTATGTTTGTATGTGCATTTATTTCTGTTATTTTGGAAATGAATGTGATTTATATTGAGTTATAATAAAACATGTAAGTAGCGGGGTTCTTAAAACTTTTCTACACTATGCGCTTTCAAATTATAAAATTGATGTCATAGAAGTAAGTTACTTAAAAGCAGTTTTGTTTTTACATTTGATAGAAAATACGATAATTTACGAAATTGCAAACTAAATATATTTTTTTAACTACGCTGTTTAGAGTAACATTGCCTTTTTTTTGTTTGTGGTAAGCATTTTGTATTTTTATGAGCTAATCAAAGCCGTTGTAGCCTACTAAACTATAACAGTTTCTTACAAAGTAATTGTGACCATTTTGCCGACCAACTGACCCAATAAATTTGCCTTTGGAGATTCATACAAGTACGAAATGATTTTATCACCTTCTTTCTTGAGTATTGGTTATTTCTTTTTTTTTATCGTGATTTTCTTCTGTTGCAGCTCTAACACTCTTGAGATGGAAAACGGATAAAAATATATTACTTTCCAATCATTTGGCGCTGCTTGAGATAGGTTAACACTCTTTTTAAAAGAGATACTACTTCTAAAACTTGTTCCACGTGTAAAACGGCATTATTTACAGTTGAAAATGTTTTATTCATTTTATTCAAAAATTTATGGATGCATAATGCATGAAGGAGTATAATGTTATGATTTCAATATATTGAAAATGAAGACTACAATACTTTTACTTGAAACATTAAGTAAAGTGGCCCAGACATACTCTTATTATTTACACGTGCTGCATTATACATAAACAAAATATTATTACATGATAGATTAAGTAGGGTTTCCGAGGTATACCATTATCATTTACTTGTGTTGTAATATTTTTCACAAAGTTTCTTTAAAACAGATATATTTCAAAATATAATTTTTGGTAATACTCCAGATTCTTGCACAAATTGAAAAAAAGGCACTAGGCCATAATTAACATTTCAGATTTAAGACTAAAAATAATGATAAAGGAAACTAATATTTTACTATAAACAACTATAAAAAATAAAATTGTCCTCTGTAGTCTACACAATTCTACTCATCGAGGACTCTCGCTTAATGAGAAAAAAACCATGTCTTTCGAAAAAAGCCTGTTGAAAATTTTAATATAAATTTTAAAAAGGTTATAAGCGCACTTTAATGAGTCAAGTCATTGTTGTAGAGTTCAACAAACCTGTTAGAGATTGTACTTACAACACTGCGTACTTTCAATTATGCGTAGTTTTATTAATTGCTAATTGCTAACATATTTGTAATTTGTTCTCGGGGCGGGCAAGTCCGTCTTTTAGCCGAGCAGGGAGGGTCAAATGCCCCCCTGGCTTTGAGAAATCAATGTATTTACATAAAAGTGGGCGTGGTTTTTGCTATTTTCCGAGGAAATTGCATTGTGTTTTCAACCTTTGCCCCCCCCCCCCTGGAAAAACTTGAAATGACATAAGAAGAATCATTTTTCTGCTTGTCGTAAGGATAAAATTAAACCGCGAAGAGATGGCGGATCGACTGGAAGCGGAAACGGACCACTTTATCGATAAGTAGGTTGGATTTGCGAGAACGCACGACTTCACTGCTTACGCATTCTCGCAGATCCCACCTATTTCAAAATGAAGTGATCCGTTTCCGCTTTCAGTCTACCTGCCATCTCTTCGCGGTTTTACTGTAGTCTTTACAAGTACATACATCAAACATAAACACAGTAATATGGGAAACAGGTCTTGCTGGTTCTCCACAAATGAAATCACGCGTTGAGAAGGGCGAGAGGTTCGTAAACGTGACAGTTTATGGCAAGGGGGAGGGGGGACGGTGTGACAAAATGTGTGAAATTATACAGGTTTACAAAAAAAATGCTTACAAAAAATATTGTGCTATGTAAGAAAAGTAGGAAGAAAGAATCGAAGTGTGGCACTTTGTGACATAGAGGGGTAGGTGGTCAAAAATTATTCAAGAAGTCTAACATCGTTATAGACAGCGCCTTTAAACAAAGATTACCGTCGAAAGAAGCAATCTAATCTCCTTACGACAGAAAATTTTGTAAAGCGCAAAATGTTTGGAAATAAGTTGGTGTTAAACAATATCTATTATTTTTATGGGCACATTTATTAGAAGAAAACACATTAGTATATTCCCACAAAATAAACATATAATAAAGCTTAGGCTTCAATGAATAACGAAGATTTTACTATTTTTAGAGTACATGGAATCTTGGAATGGAAATTACGAATGTAGAAATCCCGAAAGTGGGAAGTACAGATCGTTCAAAGATACTTTAAGTAAATAAGTAGATTACTTCCCAGAATTAATGTAGACTTTTTCAGAAAAGTGGGAAGTACAGATTGTTCAAAGATACTTTAAGTAAATAAGTAGATTACTCTCGAGAATTAATGTAGACTTTTTCAGAAAAGTTGGTCAAGTTTTCTCTTATGATGCTTGAAAAACAAAATATTTAGTTATATTTAGGCTACGAACATCTCTGTTAGTACCATCTATTTACCTAAACCACATTATGTATATATGGTGGTTATAAAAACCTTAATATATATGAAACATAAATACCATTTACATAAATCAATACTTAGAATAAAGAATGAACTAACTTTTAAAGAGAAGCAGTGGTAGCAGATCCATAGGACGCTTGATCCAGAGCCAACAAAACGGTAGAACAAAGAGCTTACCTTGAAGTTCTTGAATGGCATTATGCAGCAAAAAGTAAGCTATACTCCGAAATGTGCGTTTGATAGAAAAAATGAAAGCTAAGTCTTTGTTTCTCCTGGTAAAAATGCAAGCTTTCAAAGTTATACGAGCAGAAAACTTTACCGTTAAATAATGCGCTCCTGCACTAAAATAGTGTTCCTTGGAAAAAAAAGAAAGATTTTTGTTAAAGAAACATTCCTTGATTAAATTATACTTGCACTTTCAGATTTATTTGTTTTATTGAGTTTAATGTTTCAAATGAAGATAATGTTTTAAAACTTCGTTTTTCGTGTTGAATTGTTTGAATGCAAGCAAGTGGAATAAATTGAGAAATATTAAGTTTGCTTGCATACCGAAAGGAAAAATATATTGTGTTTTCAGCAATAGTTTCTTAAATACCTGTTAATGTTTTGAAATTAAGATGCTGTTAATTTTACTAAAACTTGCGTTTGCATTAATTTTCCACTTTATGGTTATGAGTAGAAATGCTATTTTTTTTCTTGTACTTCTCTAATTTGTGCATGAAGTTCCATAAAGAAGAAAGGAGAAAACAATGCCTGAAAATTTATCATGCAAAAATATGCAAATTTTTAGAGTTATTTTTAACATTCTCTAAAAGTTGGCTTATGAATTTCCTCATAATGTCAACAGCTGATGATCAAATTATTTTGAGAAAGTGAAACAAAAAACTTATTTGTAATTCCTTTCTGGTCGCAAAATGTATGACTACTATTTTTTAAATAAATTTGCACTCATAAAATGTTACAATTAAAATCAGGAATGTGTACCTTCTTGCAAACTGCTTCAAAACTAATTGGTTTAAAGTTTAAAGCATACATTACATATACACTTACTTTCCGATTTTGAAATCCAGCTCTTCGGAATATAATTTCTAACTAAAAATTAGACTGTAAAATTTTCAATTGCGGTTTTTACATCTTTGTTTGGTAATATTTAGTCGTTATTAACAACTTTTAAATATTCTTATTATTAATTTTATTGTTTCATTTTCTCAAGTATTTCAAGTACTTTGCAAATGCTTATCATATTTTAACTTGATAAGTGTAATATTCTAAAGTAAGAAACTTGATTAAAGTTTGATACAGCACTTATTTCACTAGCAGTTCTAAATACGAAAAAAATAAATCAATAAACAAATAAAAGTACTGAAAAAAAAAGAAAAAATGATAATTTATAAGTCAAAAACATGCAAGTTACAAATTTTTAGTGCGTAGTCTCGCAAAGTACTTAATTCAAATTTACAATTAACTCGATAATTAGTTAAAATCAACCACACAAATTTAGTGTAACTTAAAAATATCTACATTTATATACTTGATAAAATCTAGCACATACAAATTACAAAATAAAATTATCCCTACGTCTAGGTAAAGTTTTGTTCTCTCGTTATCAAAATTAATTTTTTAAGCGTTTTTTTAAAGAGCAGAAATATTTGCAATTTCCGTCTTTTACCTTACTTGAAGTTAAAAAAATCGATTTTTCTTTTAAATATTATTTTAAAAAATAGATAAGTTACGTTTCTTTAAAAAAGAAAGATATTTCGTGCTCTCTAAATGTTCCGTATTTTTGCTATTTTAAAGAACTGAAACCATCGTGTTTGTTACCGCCAAGAAAGCCGCTGAAATAGCTATGCAAATTTTAAAAAAATAAAATAAAATTTGAATGAACTGCCTCCAAAAGTAAGTATAGAAATTTTATATAAAAGCAGTATAACAGAAAATTTTTATTGCTTCCATTTGAATTGCAAAAAATTAAGTAGAGAGTTAGTTATTTCATCAGGAATTATTTTTGTGTATGGATTCAAAACTACAATTTTTAATGCTAACCGCCATTCAGTAGCTTGAAAAAAATGGTTTATACAGTGAACTCTCACTTATACGCTGCCTCATTTATGCGCCTTTTTCACTTATACGACGATTTTAAATGGTCCCAGCACATTCCATTGCAAAATAATGATAGTATCATTCGTTTATGCGTCGCTCTAAAGATAAATATTTCACGTATACGTCGAATTTTCCCTAAAATGTAAAAAAAAAAAATAATTTATTTTCTTTAAAAAATAAGCATTTTTCTTCAAATTCTTCTTCAATCTTTCACTTTTATCGCTCACGGAAGGCATTTTTTCCGCATGAACTAGAGTTCGGAGGAAGACAATTATATATTATGCATCATTTTGAAGGAAATTTTGTAATTATGTATGCTACAATCATTGTAGTTACTTCAAAGTAATTGCCAAACAGTAGTAATATGTCCCTTTTCTATAGAAATATTCTTATTCATTATCTCATTAGAAACTATGTTGCGTTTTAGTCCTTTAAATAGGCTTGTTCACTTATACGTCTCTCTCACTTATGCGCCTTTTTCTGTTGGTCCTTTGGGCCGGCGTATAAGTGTATATTTCTTCGTCTATTAATTCATAAATGCTTAGAATGCAAAAAATGCTTACTGAACCGTCCTTCCAGAAACCGATCAATCTGAAAGCTCGCAAACATTATTCATTTATTCACAACTTGTCTAAATAATCAAGTTCTACAGAAGTGGAAAAATTGGCTTTAGTTGCATCCTTTGTACCTGCCACCTACCTCATCTTACCTTGGGTGGAGGGCTGATGAGAAGCTGAAGAGCAGACACTCCCAGGAAGAGGAACAGAAGGAGAGAAGCCGCGTTACGAATATCAAACACCGAAGATACCAATGGGATGCTCCCCATCTGCCAGTCATACGAGAGGGTGCTGGGATTTAGTAGCATCCAGAAGTTAAAAGCGGCCAGGTAGGAGTATGTGTAAAACCTGACAACGAGAAAAGGAAGATTTTGTGAGCTTGGAGAAAACTTTGTTCTTTTGAGATGTGATAAGGAATGGAAAATGTTCAATTCTTTGATATTTTGTGCATATTCAGATTTCAGATGTAGAGTCATTTCATAGCGTTGTGCGAGTCGTAAATGGAAGAGATTAGTATAGACGATTGATGAAGGTATCTTATATTTTGCTGTATTATAAGCACGCTGAAAATTCTATTACAATCGATGAATCAATCTTTTTTTTTTAATATACCTTGTTTATTTATTGGTATGTATTGAAAATTCAGAGAAACTAAACTTTATTTACTAAAGATTTTGTCCTAATTCCTTAAAATCTTATAGATTTATAATTTAAGATATAAGACTCCAAATAACTGAGTTGAGATTATTTGCATGCAGCACGGATATGGCTACTCCAAATTGATGACTCAAAGGCATGGGAAAATATTCAATCTCTGAAAAAATTGGTATTTTTTTTTTAAATTTAAGATAGTCAACAAAGGTATTAAAATTTATACAGCCAGCTTGTAGTAAAAGTGTATCACAAATACATGCAATCTCAAACAGTGTATAGTTTCTGTGTAAACATATGCGTAATCATAACTTTTGCGAGTACATAAATTAAACTTTTCATAATCACACAGAGAGAAATAGCCACATTAATAGCTGAACTGTTTGTCCAGTTTAGTTTATATGTGCATTAGAGTGCTTATTGTTTTTCTTTTTTTTAATACCCAATTTCAAATAGTGCGGAAAGGTTGCCTAGTGTTAGTTTCAGTATGCGTGCAAAATTTGCATTGATCTGAATTTATATCTTCACTTGCCATTGGGGTCGTGTATTATTCAAAGTTAGTTATCTTCCAAAATTGGTTTTAGAGATAAAAAATTGAGTTTCTTAGTTGGGTGGATGGGAAAGGCAGAATTACACCCGAAAAGCGATTACCTCCTTGTGGTGTGTTCTGAGTTTTAATGTAACAAAATATAATTGTATTTACATCTAAAAGCTGCATTTTGCCCATTCATTGCAAAAAAATAGTATCTGAACTACAAAGGAAAATTTATTGTTATGTAAAAAAAGGAACTTTACGGTTTATGCGTGAACTTAATGCTGCAAAGAATATAAATAATTTTAAAAATGCATGAAAAGAGTGTTAAAGGGAAGCATTTTAACGGTGTTGGAACCAAAATAGTAATTATTTGTATTTTCCAAATTTTTTTAGAAAATTAACATTTTTTCGTATTTTTAGAGAAATTCAAGCCCTTGTAGGACCTTAAAGAAGTTGTTCAAACTCGATAATATTTTACATGTGTATTGTACTAACACATGCACAGCCTTTAGCGGGTATTACAAATTAAGATTCCAAATTTTTTTTTTTCGCTCTACCCTAATGTACAGATTACGATGGTCTCATAGTATTATATTGGTAGCGCAGATATTGGTCATATACATATATTGGTCTCATAGGATGACACATATTAAACATATAGTTGCGGATATTTGAACAGTGGACTTAGCCCTCTCTCCCTCTATTTCTACACACACACAATCGGATAGAAAGAGAGCAAGCAAGTCATGTTCTTGTATTGATTTCAAGTTTCCGCTACGGTTTTCTAAAACAAGAATTTCTCAATTAATGGTAAATGCGGCTGCACCTAATAGTAACGGCACGCCTCAAGTAATTGTTCAAAAAATCGTTGAAGACTGTATTATATCTTAAAAAATTCGGAAGAGCTAAATTTTTCTACCTAGGTTTTGACACTGATGCTCGGTGGTGATTAATGATGCACCTGAACGACGAGAGCAACAGTTAAGTACAGAATATGTCTCGTCTCAGAAACAAGGCATTGCGTAAGAAGAAATTAATTATAGGTTTTTAAGGAAATGCTCTATGTATGTTAATAATTTTGGTTCAATATTTTTTAAAATGTAAAAAGATGAGTTTTAAAACCGTCGATAAAAATGCTTTAATTCAATGGTGACAAAACTGCATAGGTGGTAACAGCATTGTCGTGACATTTTTTTGTTTTTATTTTTAATTTAATTCTCATCTTATTATGCTCTTCATATAGCATTGGAATTAAATTACTATTGTCGAATCTGCTGATCTGCTGTGTAGAAATATTTTAGAAATATGGTATTTAAGTTACTTTGGATTAAATCAAAAGCAAATGCATTTTGTTGTTAGTACACGTTAATCTTTTGCAGGTTTGGGGTCAAAACTTTGCCAGACCAAATTTCGCGGGTAAAATTTGGCCGATCCTTTACTTCGCGTAAGTAAACTTCGCCATTTCATAACTTCGCGAGTGCAAAGATTCTCTAGTCCATAGCTTCGCTATTCTACTACATAGCAAGTTAGTGAAAATGGCCTTTTTGGAGGAGGGCGGAGATAAGGAGGTATTGATGTTCAAAGATTTTCTGAAATATATTAAGCACTCTAATCTTAATTATTTAACGAATTATATAATAGCAAATTAATTCCCAATAAAGTAAAATATTGTAAATTCGTGAAATAATAAATAAATTTAAATGTAATGAAGATTAAATTAAAATTACTTAAATACCTTTCCACAAACGATAGAAAAATAGAGAAATTTTTGGGTATATAATAATAGTTTGTTGGGTATATAATAATAGTTTGTTGTTTTAGAGAAAGGGGACAAAATACACCTCTAATTACGTTTTAGTTTTTGGGACTGATCTTGGCGTGATTAGTGTCTTTTTTAATTTATTTTATTAAAGACAAAGCTGACATATAAATGTCAACAATCACAAAACATCTACAAGTTAATTACTAAAATATATCTCACGAAAAAAATGTAAAAATACAATGGAAGAGTAAATAAAATAATTTTATGTTCACATGGCAGAGTAAAGAAACATGTTTTAACCGTGATATTTTTGCGTTTCAAAAGTAGTATCAGTTTATAGCATGAACATAGTACAGAATGTTTTAACTGTAAAATCAAGTCTTTAAGAGCCCCGAGCTCAAATTACTATCAAGATTCATTTCTCTATCATCAGAAAATGGTGAGATCATCTACATAAAAAGGGTATAAAATGTATTCATGTACATTTTGGACTGAAGATAGGACATTAAATAGGGGTGCTATCTAAGTGGCGAAAAACTTTAAGAATTATTGAAATTATACTGATTTGAAGAACTTAAAACACGTAATTGGCAAAGGCTCACATACCCACATTGTACTCTTCAGCACTATCAGATATGAAGTAATTGTAAACATAATTGAGCTGATAAATGTTGGATTAACATACCCCCCCCCCCAAATAGCACAACGTGTAACGGCAAAATGACAGTCTCGTTATTGTGAGTCACAATGAGCACAAGTCACAATTTCACCGTCTCACAAGAAACACTTTGTGACGCAGTTGTTAAAAGTTCTCGGGACTTCACAACAACGATGCTGCAACAATTGATTTGTGACTAGTCACGTTCTGACACTGAATACATGTGACAGGAACGTAAATGGAATACATGGACAGGAACCTTGCCACGAACTGACATTTTTAAACTGCTGCAAATTGTTGATGCTTTTAAACAGATGATTTGTGACTGTCAGAAAGCGAGGACTCTTATGTGACTGTATTCAACTTAAATGATACATAGATCATCTATTAATATCATTTTATCTTTAGATCATGTTATCCTTTTTGGTAGTTACCTGTGTGATAAGTATACCATCGTTTGAGAAAATTCGGACGAAGTGATACTGTCCCTTACAGTGAACAGTTCTACTTAGAAAAGGGTAGATGGGTTGTGGGTGATAACTTTCCGAAGTTTTCAATTTAAAACTTGCATTTGCTATATCCTTTTGACATATTCAACTAAACTATGTATTTGAAATTAGCATTGTTCTACGTTGTTTGATACGGCACAAAATACATATTATTATTCATCCCATTATTGCTATCTTACCTAACACTCCTATTTCAATTAGATCAGAGAAGACCTGAAGCATGCGTAAATGCGCGGAAGGTTTTACCTAAGATCAGACAGTACATTTAAATAACATCATTTTGTAATGCAGCGCGTGTAGTTGGTATTATAGTTTTTTTCCAAGTAAATTTACATATTGTAATGTACGCAAAAGCTTGTCTGTTATAATCATTATTATCATTTTGAAATCATTAGGTACTATATTTAAAAAAGAGTAACTTAATGATTTGCGGGATTTGGGGAATCTCTTTTTTTTTTTGCTTTGGATTTTAGAAATTAAAAACCAAAAAGAAACTTGCGCAACGCTCTCATGTATTTTTCTTAATCAGTAAGGACGTCAGTTTATTTTTGTAAGTAATTTTAGCAACTATGTTTTTATGATGAATTTTCCAAAAATTATGAAAATAAGATTAAATCTGACAGCTTTAAGTATTTCCAAAATAATGTAATTATAATTTTAGTATAGAAGTATCATAATTAAATACCACTTTTGACGGTACTTAAATGGTATTACTTAAGTTGAAAACAAAATTAAACTAAAACAAAATTTATAATAATGAATTAAGATATTTTAATAAAAATCTGAAGATAACACATTTTTTTTCTCCGAGAATTATTTTTCTTTCTACTTTTAAACCTCCAAGTTTCAAAAGGTATTAAGAATTGATTTATTAAGAGGGAAATTACGTCACTTTAGGATGTTTTTACGTTGCCAGTTTCAGGAAATAAAGTTATTTTCCCATGACGCAAATCCATTATAAAGAAAAAAAAGAGAAAAGATCGATTTTCTCTCTGATTGATAGAGGTGCAATTTAATCGCAATCACTTAATAGTTTAAAATATTTAAATTTAAAAATTGATGCTGTAAATTCTAAATAGTGTCTGAAATAAGTAAGAAGTTTTAAATGAAATTCGCGGCTGAGCCAAAAGTCTAGGATAATTATAAGCTCTGCAGCTATAAAGATTAAGAGGAATTTTAACAAATTGAAAATTTCAATTTGTTTAGTCGTTTAATTTAGAAAATAAGTCTAGACATTTAAATTAGGCACGTAAAAGGAAATACTGCACTATTTGTATGAGAAATGCAGTAGTTATGTATTACGCAAAATGCAATAGTTGTATTTTTCGCCTCTCTGACGAATATTATCACTCTGTCTAAACGATGCTTAAAAATAAATAAAGACGCGATTTTCTTTTTTTTTTTGGGGGGGGGGTAGGGGTGGAGGTAAAACGTGATTGTATGAATAGAAAATTAAGTTTTCCGAAAATGTAGATAATTTTGTTCTTAAATAGTTCTAAAACCTTGTTTAAGGCATTATTCCAAGCTTTCTATGAGTATTTCCACGTTGGTTTATGTGACCAAAAATGTACTGCAATTTTTATACAAATTACCAAGGCATACAGAGGCACTAAGTTTTCAAAAGCTTCGTATAGTATATTGGTGTTCCAAAAAAAAAAAAAAAGAAAAGAGAAACTCAAAAAAAAAAAAAAAAAAAGAAAGAAAGAAAGAAAAGCAACTGTAAGAAAGTAAGATGACAGTTTCCTCATAGAAAAGTTGAATCACATCTACATCGTTTTATTTTATTTTTATTTCTTTTTCATTTCTTAATACGATAAATGTTCAAATCAGTTCTTATGTATTCAAATATCCACTCAGTCTAACTTTAATGGCAAAATAAGACTATAATTATTTAAAAATAAATAAATAAATAAATAAATAATGTTTTTCCTGTTATTCGTATTTATCGCATACAAGCAACATGTACTATTTTTTTTTAGTTTACTTTACGCATATTCTGAAGAGTTAACAGCTAACACATGTTATATAAAACAAATTAAAAAAAAATGCACGTTCTTCAATTAACTTTAAAAAATATGTTCAATACATTAATACTAAGTCTCCATACATTGGTTTTATATAGCATAAATTACAAATGAAAGCAACGTTTTTTTTAAAATGGTAATATTACAATTCTGCATGAATGTGTCTTAATAACATATAAAGTCACACACTACAAATATAACTTCAAATATTAAGCTGTGTCCACGCATTAAAAAACAAAGTGATTAATACTTAACAAGTCTCACCTTGTGAGCAACGATGGGCAAAATGATGCAGGATTGTCTTCTTCTGAAAATCTAGGCATCGATCCTTGCAACATCCAAAGACGAAAGGCCACTAACATCACAAACTGGAAAACAAATTACTTCATTAGTATAACAATAAGCCATAATACACTTCTTGACTTCCCGTAACCATTTAAAATACTGTAATTATGTTGAAAATATCGTAAAAGCTCTCTGCTGAATTTTTACCAAGCAGGTTCCTATTTGCTAATGAAACAAGTCATGCAACGATTACACAGGCCAACAAAAAAACCTTTTTGAAAACTTTTTTAATTTTAATAGCTGATCTTGATAGATTTTTATGTGCTGAATCCGAATCTGCTTGTAGTTTTTATGTATCACCCTTAGTTTCCAAGCAAAATGTATTTTATTATATAGTCTAATACCCATTTACAGTATATAGGGAAATCAATGAAACACTGTAGAATCGTAAAAATGGTTTGTATTTACAGTAAAATACTTGGAATAGTAATTTTATGTGATGATACAAGGTTCACTTGTCAACTGGAATTGCTTTATATTTTCTTTCCCTTTTTTCCTTGAAGCTTCTTGTGTAGCTTTTCCTGCGATGAATAGCTTGCTGAACTTCCCGGTGAAGTGACCAACAGTAATCCCCCATCATGTTATAGCATGTGTTTCAGCAGTGCTGCCAACATCATCTTTGTTCATTAGACCTATTTTTTCATGTTATCTTAACTATGAAAAAGCTGTTAAATTCTAAAAATGTTTCTTTATTTCATGAATGTAACTATAAAATGTGAATAAATGGTGGGTGATACAACTTTTTAAGCATCATATTTGGATTCAGCAACCTAAACAACATAAGAATAAGGTATTTTCATTAAAAAAGTTTTTTCATCGTTGGCCTGTGTTATTATTATGAAAGAAATTCCCTTATGAGTAAAGAAATTTAAACATAATGAATACCAAAAGAATAGATTCAAATATAGTTTGTTATGGAAACGCTATTAAATATTCTTCTTTCAGAAAATATATTTGAAATTTATTCCAATTTAAGTTTTTTTTGCGATTTTTTTTTCTTGAAATATAAAGAAATAAAAAAAAAATCTAGGTATAAAGCGTTGTATATAAAAAAGAGAGTTTTAAAAAACGTACATGTTAACGATGAATTTTTATTTACAATATACAATTCATTTATTTGAATTCAGAAACCACTAAATTTAATAATCGAAACATGTTATCTGTTACGTCACAATAAATATCTTCTTTGCGAATAAGGTTAATTGTTTGTGTTCAAGTTTTTCAAATAATGCACATAATACAATTATGAAATTACTTTTAAAACGCATTTAATATTTCATTCTTTAGATAGATATAAGACAACGAGGAATAAAGTATTGAATTCCAAAAACAATAAACATAAATGAGTGTGTTAAAAATAAATAAATAAATAAAATATTTTAGCAAATGTGTTACCAAAACTATCAATCATGTTACTCCCCCCCCTCCCCCCGAAAAAAAGCGTTTAATTATTCCCCTTCTTTGAAAACAAAACATTATTTAATTTTTTGAAAGCGTGTTTTTCCTTAGAGTATATGTTGAGTCGGTAAGTTAATTAAAATTTCTGAGAAAAAAAACTCATTTTTTTAGAATAAAGAAGGGTTTAAAAACCTCTAAACTGTATCAAAACTCTAACAAATTAAGGAAGAAAAGTATATTTATGACGAGCCATAACTAAATTTTACGTAATGAAATTGCGTACCGTATTTTAAACTAGTTCTGAATCCCGTCGTCTCTGCTCACACTTAATTTTTAACTCTGGTTTGAGCCTCACCTTTGTTCTACGAGCCAATTTTACCAAAAAAAAAAAAACTTTTGAAAGGAGCAGGTAGAAGAACGTCACGTCCTTCAGTAATAAAAAATATGAATGGAAACCGTTTCTTTAAATCCTGCCTTAAACAAGTTTGAATTTACCACTGCTCTTGTAGTCAGTGGTGTACATAGCGCCCCCGCAACCCCTGCGGCGCGGGGGGGGGGCGCAAGAAGTTTGAGGGCGCCCGATCCAGAAAAATAGCACTAAAGGTTACACGGGGAAAATATTTTTGTATTTTAATTTGGGGTTGGGGGGCACACTTACAAATCTTGCTGGGAAGCGCACCTTAGTCTATGTACGCTACTGCTTGAAATTATCAGAAAACATGATCTCATCATATCTAACATGTATAGAAGGCTTTGTCCTGTTGAGGTGTTAACTTGATTTAAATACATTAGCTCAAATATAATCGTACACACGAAGTTCTCAAAAACTCCTTACGCGAAAATGTTTTTCTTATCTATTTTTGCCGGGGAAAGTGCAATATACGCATTCTCGAAGTACTGCGGCATTAAATTTTAGAATACTTATGAGAATAGAAATACTCGTTTTATTGAGAATAAAAACATAGCTTCGTAAATTATATCATTAATAATGATTAAACAGGTTTGAAAAGTAATTTAGCACTGCAATTTGAATGACATCCACTGAAGTAAGTTTGTGTTGTAACTATAAGAACAATGCATACATAATTAAAAACAGTTCACTTTGTGCAAGAATAAATAAAATTCTAAAAAAATTACTAAAAAAAAATTAAGTAATATTTGCAACGAATCCTTTGCAGTTCCACACATCTCGCCAATTTTACTTCATGCTTTTAAATTTTCTGACAACGCAACGCCAAATCCGGGCTCGGCACACGCTGACACCTGATTGGCCTAGCTTTTGCTCCTTTCCTATTTAAACTCTCCCGATACTTTGGTTCTTTCCATTTCTTGCTTGGCACTGAAGAAGGAGGCTTTATGCCTTTGAAACATATTTGCCAATTTTAATTCGACCCATTTGTGCTTTTAGACGTTGTTTTTCGATTTTTACTAATACATACATATTTTATAAGTCTCGTAGTTGTCAATGATCATATAACTTTCAAAGCGTCAGCTTTTTTAATTTTTTAAATACCTGACAAATAATAAAAAGTTTAAAATTAAAATCTTACCATAACTACTGTTATCCACAAAATAGCATCTGTTAATAAAAATAGTCCTCTCTTAAGCAAAATCTTTGGCGTTTCCCATCTAAAAGGAGAAAGACAATGGTACAAATTAAATAAAGAAACATTTGTGTGTTTAAAAAACTTCAAGTCACTTTATTAGAGCACAAGAGGAATAAAAAAGACATATATTTTGTTTCACATTTTATTTATGGGCATAAAAATACATTTAATATCTAATTGAAAAATATTTATATCGAAACAAATGTTAAATTATACGCAAAAAGCTCATTTTATTTTAAAAACGCGTCACTTGGGTTCAATTTTAAGCCCAAGAAAAAAAAATCATTTTATTCTTCCTTGACCCC